>JAWZYT010005220.1:0-25056 GCA_034508575.1 Petrolisthes manimaculis
CCCATACTTCTCGGCCCCCATACACCCACAATCTTCCACTTTACTCTTCACCCACGCACTTGGTTACTCCGTCCCCCATAATACATCTCCCACCACCATGCTCTTTTACACACTTGGTCGCACCTCTAATGTACACTCACACCAACACCCTCCCCCTACCCCTCACACCAACACCCTCCCCCTACTCTACCACCAGGACCCTCCCCTACCCCTCTACCACCAGCACCCTCTCCCCCCCCACTCTACCACCAGCACCCTCCCCCTACCCCTCTACCACCACGAACCCTCCCCCCACTCTACCACCAGCACCCTCCCCCCCACTCTACCACCAGCACCCCCACCACCATCACCACCTCCTCCATCACACCCGTCTAACCTAACCCTACCACATTCCCCTATATTACCTCCACCACCACCACACCACTACTTCTACTTCCACTACTTCTATTTCCTCTTTATCCTCCTCCTCGTTAATATATTACTTAATCCTATGCTCTGATGTGTTTTGATATTTGTGTATACTTTGTAGAATAATAATAGGTAATGCTTGGATCATATCAGCTTCATCCTCTTTCATTAAGTTGTCTGATTCATAATTGTCAGTGATATTCTATTCCATAGGGGGTAAATAACAGTTATGATTTTTTTTCTTTTTCTTTTATAAGTACATTATTTATTTCAACTTATATTTATTTGAGTAAATTCCACTGTCTTATAATTTGTAGACAATTTCCAAGTTATGTCAATGTTTGTGGTAACAGTTCTGAAGAAAGGAATGAAGGAACCATTACATTTTCTTCAAGTAAAACAAAAAGACTAATCGAAGTTCTTAGTGTTTGGTCAGTACCGAGAAAACCAGTCGTCCATCCAGTTCCTTGTGTGTGTGTATGTGGGTGTGTGCCGATTCCTTTTTACTCAACGACAATATTTCATTTGTTCCTCCAAAACATTTGTCCTCTATAATAAATTTTCATACGAGAGACAACAGTACAAGTGATGATTTCTTACAAATGAGGGCTTTAACTTATTAGGAGATTTAACACATAATGTTGCCTTTCACATATGACTGACTGACTGACTGCCCATTAGGACCCCTTATGTAACCGAAGCTCCCTTAGTACAGGTGAAGGCCTCAGAGGGCGCCGTAATACAGATGTAGATCCCTTAGGAGGTCCCTTATGGGGGCTTACACTTATAAATATATGAGGGCCCTTTAGACAGACAGAAAGTAGAGTCTGGTACAAATATGAGAATCCCTAACACAGATGGAAGCTACTTTGTTTATATACGTCTCAGTGACCCTTGCAACTGTACGATGTCGGTGAATAATAAGCGTCCCTATTTCCTCCCAACAGAGTTAAGAACCTTTACTCCTCCATCACAAATGTCCATGACAATTTATACACATGGTTCCTTATTTATAACACGGATAGCTGTATCTCCCTGTGTATAATCGGCCTCACCATTCGTTACCTTACATTGCTTTGCTTTAGGTGTATTGTCAATAACGGTATACTTTCTAATCATTTTTATCCCCTGCGGCTGGAACGAAGTGTGTGCTTGTTTATGTTTTAATGCCGGTAGAGTATAGATATAAACTTCAATTAACTGAAACTCAGGATTGCGACAAAATATGAAAAATAAACACAATCAAGTTGGGCTTACTGTATACACACCGTTGCACAGTTAGAAAACCAAAGGATGGAAAAGAATAATGTACTATAACTGTAATAACAACTGAACGGGTGTTTATGGCAGTTCAGTGGCCTTCGTGATATAGAGGCTTTAATCTCACACTCAGGCATATAAATTGCTCACCACCACTTTGCCTTGATATGGAATTGAACCTTCAGTGACTGAGTAATAAGTCCAGCAGGCATACGTAGATCACAGCCACACCCTCCCTTCATACTGCATCTCAACACACACACACACGCACATAATAGTCTTTTTCACCTATAAATATGATCTTAAATACAGTATTTTTTAATGCATGCGTAGATACACGGAACAAAATGAACTTGAAAAACGTTTTACCGAGATAGGTTTCATTACAAACACATTCACTCAATTAACCTACATACATACATCACACACTCACTGCCCCTCCCCCCACCACCACACTCACTCACTGCCCCCCCACCACAAACTCACTGCCACCCCCACCACACACACTCACAACCTCCCTCCCTTCCTTCCTTCCTTTCTTCCTTTGAGTTAAACATTGCACCCATCCACCAACCAACCTACCTACCTATCGTCGTCACTTGTCACAGGGTCCAGAGAGCCAGCCACGGTCCCACGATACTACACCGTGGCCTGGCTAATGTATGGGTCTGGAGGCGCAAATTATACACGAGTCCCCTCTCCTACTGCCCCTCTCTTGGGAAAACCTGTTGACGTGGCCCCAGTGCTTATGGTGGATAATTACCTGTTGGAGGGGGTGGTGGTGGTGGTGGTGGTGGTTGAAGAGAGGGGGGGGGGGTCAGTGTGTGTATATGTGTGGGTGGGGGGAGATTTACGGTAGTTGTTGAGGTGACCATAATGTTATTGAGGACTGGAGGTGGTGTCACGCTGCGTCTGTTTCTGGTGCTGTGTTTGTTTCAGTCTTGGCTTACTCGTATTCGTTCAGGAGCAGTTCCAATCTTTAATTCGGATACTGTACAATTACCGGCACTTATAACTCGTACAGGAAACGAAAAATAACAATGCTGACTGTATCAGTTATAAATGCTGGCAACTGTACATGGTTAACAACTTTGCTCTTATTTATGTCAATTGCCAGACGATTATTCGGTTAGACGGAAAAGGTTTACTGGAACTTGTTGCAAGGGATAGATTTTATTCCATTTACTGCTTATTAAACTGTAAGACATATAACTAGAATACCGGTATCCCCAGACGACTAAAATCACAGGAAATCACGCCCGTCGTTCCAAGTGTCAAGGTGATAACATAATATAATATAATTGGTGAACTAGTCTGCGCACCCTACCCTACCCTACCCTACCCTACCCTACCCTACCCAGTACGCACGTCCATTAGTGATTCAGTATACAGTCGGCACCTGATCTTCTTAAATTACTCTTAATGCTTACTTAATCTGCCACCTGCGTGTCTGCGTCGTCGTCACCGTATCGACCAGTCCCGAAATTAATCCTCGCTCGCTGCCTACGTTTTCTTCTAACCTTGAGGTTTTTTACTACAACGCTAATTACAGTCTCGTGTTCTGTGACTCCGTGTCCTCTTGTAATTGCCGTCTTTGTTGTTGTTTTTTATTTTCTTTCTGATCTTCGTCAACACTTGGGAGTTTGTCTTGTGTATCTTTGGCAACAACAATAATTTTTCGGTATCAACGATCAACGATCCTTAACTATCTATTATTCTTTATTCGACTCGCACTCACTCAAACATCGACATATGCCATCCCATAACCACCCCACCTCACTTTTCCTCCTTCACTTACACTTCACTTCACTTCCCTTACCCTTCACTTCCCTTCCCTTACCCTTCACTTCCCTTACCCATCACTTCCCTTACCCATCACTTCCCTTACACTTCGCTGCCATTACCCTTCTCTTCCCTTACCATTTACTCTCCCTCGACATCTCCCACTTCCCCTTTATTCCCATACCCTACAGTCCTCCTTCTGATCCACCCACCCACCCCAGTCAGCCACACCCTTGCCAGCCATCCACCCCGTCATCCATCCAGCCATCCATTCAGTCAGCCAGCCAACGAACGATCCTAGGTGGCGTGTGTGTGTGTGTGTGTGTGTGTGGTGGTGATAAGGGCAGTGTGGGGTGATTAGTTAGGAGACTGGGCAGGTAATGTAGTTTAATTCAATAGTGGTGCCTCCAGTTCCATTACAGAGGCACGTGCCGGTGTTAATTTGTCCTTTTGTTTTGTGTGTGTGTGTGTGTGTGTGTGTGAGAGAGAGAGAGAGAGAGAGAGAGAGATAGTAATTAGGAAGGGAGAGAGGGGATATAAAATTAGAAAGAAAGGAAGGAAAAAAATGAGTCATTGTAAAATTAGAAAGAGAGAGACAGGAAACGAAGTAACATTTTGTAAAGAAAAGTAAAGAAGGTTAGAGAGGCAGACCAGGAGAAAAGAGGAGGGGCAAGGAATGAAAGAAAAGTGAGAAAGAGAGAGAGAGAGAGATGGCAGGAGAGAGGGGGGAGAGAAGAGAGTGCCTTAAAGGAGGAGGAATAAAGAGAGGCAAAGAATAAATAAATAAATAAATAAATACGAGAAGGAAAACGAAATGTCAGAGAAAGGAAGGAAGGAAGTACAAACACACGTATACGAGTTGACGAGAAGGAAAATAGTACGAGAATTAAAAGTGAAAGGAAAAGAGGAAAAGAGGTGAAGTATGGAGAGCAGCAGCATTAGCCGTGACAAGAGGAAGGAGGAGGGCAAAGGGTGATGATAATGGGGCCAAGGGGTGAACAGGGGAAGAGGAAGAAAAGTGAAAGCGAAGAAAGAAATGACGGACGGACGAAAAAAATTGGTATAAAGAGGGATGAAGAATGGGGAAAATGGATTGCAAGTGAGTAAGAGATAGAGGAATTAAAACGAGTAGTAAAATATATATTAAGAGCGAAATTGAGAGAATAAAATGATGAAGGACAAGAAAAAAGAGGAAGTAAGAGAAAGGTTAAATGGAAGAGAGGTTACGAATAAATAGGAGAGAGAGAGAGAGAGAGTAAATGTGATGGACAAATAAGTGAATATAATAAACTGGATATGTTGTAGTACCTAAGGGTAATAAAGAAGGGGGTCGTCTTTTGTGGACAAGTTGGAGTGTACCAAATCCTCCAACCAGTGCTATAAAACATATCCCTTGCTCGTATACTGAAGTGGTGTGTTTCCTGGCATAGTTTGGAGGAGTCAGGTGCCCTTCATTCACTTCGTCCCAAACCAATGATGATTCCCTTGATACTCTCAGACCAATATCAATGAAAAAAAAAACTTATAACCTCCACGTGTCGAGAGAGAGAGAGAGAGAGAGAGAGAGAGAGAGAGAGAGAGAGAGAGAGAGAGAGAGAGAGAGAGAGAGAGAGAGAGAGAGAGAGAGAGAGAGAGGTCTGCACGCAAGCTTTACACTTTAGCGTGGCAACCCTCGTGTTTGATGCCGCAATTATCAGCCAAATTATCATGTTGTTATGGCGTAATTACGATTGCACGCAGGAGGCTCGGCTGGACGGCTGGCAGGAGGAGGAGGTGGAGGAGGAGCAGGAGAAGGAGAAGGAGAAGAAGAAGAAAAAAGGTATTGGAGTAGGTGGAGGAAAATTTTGAAGTGAGGGATGTGGATGAGGAATGGATGTAGTAGAAAAAGAAGGGAGAGAAAAGTATGGGAAGATGGATGAGAAATGAAGCAGAAAGAGAGATTTAGAATGAGTACTAGTAGTAGCCTAGTAGTAGTAGAAGTAATAGGAGTGGTGACAGTAGTAGCAGTAGTAGTAATAGTAGTACCAGTAATGATTGTTGTAGTAATAAAAGTAGTAGTAGTTGTAGTAGAAGTAATGGGAGTGGTGACAGTAGTAGTAGTAGTAGTAATAGTACCTGTAATGATTGTTGTAGTAAAAGTAGTAGTAGTAGTAGTAGTAATAAAAGAGGAGGATTTAATTATGTGGGAGAGGTACAGTTGTATAAGAGGAGGAAAAGGATAAGGATGAAGGGGTATTGTGAGTGAGCAGGGAGGGATGTTTGGTTAAAGGGGAAAAAGGGGTGAGGTATAATGGGTGGGTGCGTGGGTGAAGAATGGGGGATAAAAATAATGTAGTGCAGTGAGTGGGTGGGTGGGTAGGAGAGAGTGGCACCGAGATGAGAGGGAGTGACATAGGATAAGAGGGAGTGACACAGAGATGAGAAGGAGTGACAGAGAGATGAGAGGGAGTGACATATGACAAGAGGGAGTGGCAGCAGATGAAGATGATTATTATTGTTAGGAAATGGGAGTGGCATGGGAAAGGGGTAAAGAGTTGGGAAGCATATATACAGAAAAGGGGTGAGGGAAGTATGGATAATAGTGAAATGGGAAGGGGGGTAACGGGACATTCAGCAGGCAGGCTTCGTGATAATAGTCCACATCTTAAGCAATAAAACAAACGATGGAATATATTAAGATTAGAAAATACGATACTGGTACTGAAAGGGTAAAGAAGGTCATGTTGTGTGGGTGGATAGGAGGACAAGATATTCCTCCAAACTACCGTACTTCAATACAAATATCCTACTCTTACACTGAAATAATGTGTTTTCTAATATAGTTTGGGTGAATCAGTAACCCTCCAATTCATCTAAATCTTATTACACTCATATAAAGGGAGCACCTCTTTCTGGTAATATGAATATGAAGGGCTACTGCTTCCTCCAAAATTCTCCCCAGAAACGGATTATGTATTGGTAACACTGAGGTGATTTATTTCTACTATAGTTTGGATGAATCATTAGCCCTCCAGATCATCCACTATAATGCACCTTTAAATTGATACCCATGCGTCTCTCTCTCTCTCTCACTCTCTCTTTCTCTCTCTCTTTCTCTGTCTCTCTTTCTCTCTCTCTTTCTCTGTCTGTCTATCTGTCTGTCTGTCTGTCTCATTTGTCCTTTCCCATCACCACACCCAAGGTCTTCATTCACGGTTCTGTGTAGAGTAATTCCCACGTTATATTGTTAAACGTGTGTAGTAATGGGGATAATGCTGTTCCTGTCGTGCTTGGTTGGGGTCTCTTCATATTCTTTCCTCTTCTTCCTCTCTCTCTCTCCTCTTTATCATCCTTCCACATGCATCATTTACCTTTTCTACCCCTTTCCATGTCGCCTCTTTTCGTCTTTTTACTGTCCTTCTCTTTACTTATCTCTTCATCCCTTCCCCAACATCTTCATTTATTCTGTTTCAATATATTATTAAACCAGTCGAAATTGGTCACTTTTCCTTCACAACAACTGTACCTTTCTTACTCTCAGCTAACTAACAAGCTGTGACTATGTTCTTTTACTACCAATTCATACCAGGTCCCCCTCCCTCCTTCCCCTCCCTAGTCATTCTCTTTCCTCCCTCATCCTTCACTAGTCATTCCCTCCCCTTCCCTCATCCCTCCCTAGTTATTCCCCTCGTCTTCCCTCACCACAGTTTTACCTGTCAACCCCTCCCTCCCCCCCTCCCTCCAAAACACTTTTTCCTGTCACCCTCTCGCACCCCCCACCTATCTGCCTTCCCTCATAATCCACCTACCTCTCATTTCTCTCTTACTCTCCAGCTCCCCCCACCTACCTTCACCCCTCACTGCCTCCTCCTCACCACCACCACCACCACCACCACCACCACCACCACCAAGCCAGGGGCGCCACGAACCATGCACTGCCTTGATTTCACACGAAGAAACTGTGTTAATCACCTTTAATTATACCTTCTTTTGGCGTCACCCCTCAGCTAGCCTCCCCATTGGCCGGCTCCTCACGCTGCCAGCCAATCAGGGTCGCCGTCGTTAATTCGGAGCCAGTCACCATGGAGGTCACTGTATTTAAGTCTGTTTTATGGGCCACTCTCAGGCACAACGCACCAGGCGTCAAAACACCCGAGTGTAATTATTCATTCTCTAAGTAATCGTGCCTCGTGATATATAGTACAATAATTATGTTCCTTTTAAACCCGTGTGCCAGATATTGTCGTGGAATTATTTTGATTAACACGCTACCTACCGTACCGAGACGTGTATTCTTACGTCTATATATGTGTATGTATGTGTAGAGAGCATTCACACAACTTACAGGTAAAGAAAGTCATCCCAAGATAGTAACATGTAAAGTATAAAATTCTTCCTTCTCGTTGAACCTTTACTTTTACTGGGTTCGTTATATACTCTAGTCATCATTATTATTATCATTCTTATTATTATCATCAGTCCAGGGAATGGCGTTTGTGTCCTTGTGTCATGGAGTGCCTCGTGACAGTGGCGTGGGTGCGTGCTAACCAAATTAATCCCTGGTTTGGAACACCATGGAAGGAAGGAAGGAAGGAAAGGAGTAATCTTGGAAGGAAGGTAATTAACTGGTTGGAGTGGAAGGAAGGAGGGAAGTAATAATATATAATAATTATTGATCTGAGTGGAAGGAAGGAAATTCATTGTTTTGGAAAGTACGAAAGGAGGGAAGGGTATTGTTAACAAAAAAAAGAAAAAGGAAAGGAAAGGAATGAATTAGAATTGAAGGAACGAAGAAAGATTAATTGAAGTGAAGGAAGGAAGAAAAGAAAAGAATGTAGGAATAAAACTTAATTAAAGTGAAAGAAACGATGGAAGAAACTAAATTGAAGGGAAGGAAGGAACGAAGAAAGGAAACTAATTGAATGAGAAGGACGGAAGGAAGGAAGGAAAACTAATTGAATGAGAAGGAAGGAAGGAAGAAAAGAAAACTAATTGAATGAGGAAGGAAGGAAGGAAGCAAGGAAGAAAAGAAAAGAAAGCTAATTGAAGGGACGGAGGAAGGAAAAGGAAGTGGCTGGTTGGAGGAGGAGGAGGAGGAGGAGGAGGAGGAGGAGAAGGAGAGGAAGTGTGTGGACCAAACTGGAAGGTTGTGAGAGAGAACAGATTACAGAGGATTACAAAGGACTCCCAAACAAAGAGAAGATGGTGAGAGAGTTGAGGAAGGTGGAGGTGTGACTGATGGGAGAGGTGGTCCAAGGGGGGGTAGGGGGAAGAGGGAAGGTAGTGAGTATGAGAGGAGAAGGATAGACGATGCATGGAGAGAGAGAGAGAGAGAGTAATGAAGACAGGAGCAGAAGTAAGAAAAGGAGAGGGTTATTTAATTAAGAAGGATTATGAAAATTATGCGAAGAAAGTGGAATAGAAGTAATAGGAGAAATGAAAAAGTGGTAGAGAAAAGGGAGAAACTTTGGGAAGAGGAGAATGGAACACGATATGGAAGGAACTGCTGGTGGAAAGGAATGGAACAGAGAAAAGTGGAGGAAATAAGAGTAGGAGGGGGAGGAATGAGGAGGGAGGGAAAGGTAAATGGAGAAGAGAGACATAATAAAGGAATTATGAGGGAAATGGGAAGGAGAAAACGGAGAAATAGGAAGAAGAGATTTGGGATATGCAGGAGTGAACCAAGTTTCAATAATCAAAGCAGATGATAATAAGTATACAGGTCTGCTTCATACAGCCAGATGAAGTACTGTATATGAAACGAGCTTCAGCAAATACGAAACAGGACAAACGTTCTACCTAATTGTTTCACTGGTAGGTCATATGATTCGAAACTTCAACATATCTTGGCTCGTGACTGTACAGGTTTATACACACATACACACACATTTTTTTACTGGGGTGACTTGTGTGTGGACTCATTAAAGGTCAGTCAGTCACTGCTTCCGTAACCGACCTATGAATTTACTGTATATATATGTGTGGCTACAATCACAGTGAAAGGCGTCGTGTGCGTGAGGGCTTTACTACCATCCATGCCGAGGTCTGTCATAATTATCGTTGTTGTTGTTGTTGTTTCATTGATGGTGGTGTTGGTGCATGGGGGAGGAAAGTCATTTTGCTCGTTTTGTTTTTTTCTCCTTTCCGTGCTCTTTTTTTTTTTTTTTTGCCTTCCTTCATAACACGATTCATTTGTGGAACTTTAGACCGTATTAATTAAGTGTTTTTATGCCGGATTGTGAGTGCGTGTTGATTGATTGTGTTTGCTTGTGTGTGCGTGTGGATCTTGCGTCTGCGTGTGTGTAATTGTTCGTGTGAAAATTCTGTTTGCTCGTGTCGGTGTACGTGTGGATTTTGCGTTTAGTTTTGTGTGAGTAGATCTTGCGTTTGCGTGTGTGTGTGTGTGTGTGTGTGTGTGTGTGTGTGTGTGTGTTTGTTTGTTAAGTCGCATGCTCAAGATGTGAAATGGGTTGTGTGGGTGTGCTCTTATTAATAACCCGTTAGTGGCGTGGAGGAAAGTGGACCTGTTGGCAACTCGCTTTCCTCGTGTGTGTATGTATGTATGTATGTGTGTGTGTGTGTGTGTGTAATAGAGAGAGAGAGAGAGAGAGAGAGAGAGAGAGAGAGAGAGAGAGTGAGTGAGTGAGTGAGTCAGTGATATATATATATAGAGAGAGAGAGAGGATGTGTGTGTGTGAGAGTGAGAGCAAGTGAGAGTGTGTGTGTGTTTGAGAGAGAGACAGAGGATGTGTGTGCGTGTGCGTGAGTGTGTGTGTGTATACCATGAGTCAGCTGTTTGTGCTTTGAGTGGTGGAAGGGGTGTGGTGTCGTGACGTGCTATGCCTCGTGTTTTCCTCACTATTTATTTACCTGTTACCTCTGTGTTAATTGTACGAGTTGGGGTAATCACAGTTGACACCTTATTTACTTGAACCGTGAATGACGTAATATACCCACACATGTTCAATCGTTTGGGGTTCGTTCCATCATGTGTGTGTGTGTGTGTGTGTGTGTGTGTGTTTGGGAATCTCAGAAAGCCAAATGTACGATACCTTAATGTTGTTTCCTATAATCATTCTATATTCCACCTAACTTATGACTTTCCTAACCTTCAAGTGGCTTGTGTATGTATATATATTATATGGATATGGACTAGGGATACGTTTCTGTATATTTTCCCTGGTACTGTCATTGCCCTTACCCTTACCCTTGTTTCACCCTTAAAATAAAAGAGTTAATTCATATAATCATTCATCACGTGGAGACGAAAGGAAGCCCCTGAAACAGCTTCTCACTGTATGTAGCTAAAAACATAAATAATACAAATTATCACCATCATTATCATTATTACCACCGTTTTCATTATCATATTATCGCGCGATGATCTGACTTTCCTGGGATTATTCGGTAATCATGCTACGGTTGGTAGTTAAGTGGTGATTACTCCTGTTCATAATTAATGCTGATTGCTCGGGTAATTGGTCTGATTATGAGGTAATTGCCCTCAACTCTGTTTGTGCATTTATAAACAAGGAAGCCAGGATTACACCAGCAGTCGACAGCAGGTAAATCAACCCATGTGTTCTCTGCTGCTACTCTCTCTCTCTCTCTCTCTCTCTCTCTCTCTCTCTCTCTCTCTCTCTCTCTCTCTCTCTCTCTCTCTCTCTCTCTCTCTCTCTCTCTCTCTCTCTCCACATTATCCATATTTCATCTTCCTTGTCGTCATCCTTTACTTCTTTCCTAATCCCTGTCCTTCCTTTGTATTACTTTCCCTTTTTTTTATTGCCCTCCCTTCCTTTTATAATATCCTGTGCTTTATTTGCTATCCCTCCATCGTCCTTCCTTCCTCCCTCCCTTAATTTACATCTTGTCTATCATTCTTTCTTTCTAATCTTCCTTGTTACGTCTCTCCTCCTCCTCGTCCTCCTTCAATCCTTCCGCTCCGTTACAATATTATAATAATCACTGTAATTACAGAGCCGTAAATGTCGTCATTATTCGTAAATTGGAACGTAGTGAGGGAGGTCTGTGGTTCTGGTTGCCCCGTCACGCCCAAAACTCACTGTAATAAACTCACTTACATCAGGATTTCTTTATTTTGTCCTAAGACGTTTTATTGAATTCCTATTTTTTTATGTTTTTCTTAGCCATCACCATCCCTAAATTCCCTATAGCCTGTACTCTAGTGCCATGATGTTTACCCAAGGTCTTTCTATGTGTACTTTACCCCAGGACTTTATTATTTTACCCCATCAATATTTTGTTTATCCCCAGATGCTTTAGTTTTACCTCAGCAACTTTTATGAGGCACGAGAATGCTTTATTTTTACCTCACGTCGTTTTACTTTTACCCCAGAGTTAATATTTTACCCCAATAGCAGAATTATTTTCCCTTTACCCCAGGAATCTTTATATTACCCCAGCATAATGTGTCTTTATCCAGGATGTTTAATTTGTGTCCCTAGACCTCCTCGTAACAAACATCATCATTTTACGTAACTCCTTCCATATAACACTACCATGACACCATCCAATGCCACTACTTGCATAACACAACACCTACTAAATTGTATTACACACCATCACCACCTGTCATACATAACACCCACTATACCACCATTTTTAATACATAACACCCAATATCACCACTACCACCTGTATTACATAACACCCACTAACACCACCAACTGCATAACAACACTCACTAACACCACCTCTTGAATACCAACACCCACTAACACCACCACCTGCATAAACACCCCCCTGCCCCACCCTCAGCCAATAACAATGCCTAACCCTGTGTGTGTGAAGGTTTGAGTGTAATATAGATTTGCTCTTCATATACTTTTACGTCCGGGAAGTCGTGTGTATTAGTTGAATATTCGTATAGAATCTTAAGCAAATATCTATAAACTTGTTTGAGTAAGATGACGAAATTTATGGTAACACAAGCGAAAATGATGATAATTGGTATGATGTAAAGGCTGTAAAAAATATACGTGCTTTTGTGTGGTGAAGAAAGAGGATTTTTAGCAAGAAACTGGTTATGATGAGCATAATAATGGATTGTGTGATACATTGGAGAGGCGTGATAAGCATAGGAGAGAGAGAGAGAGAAAGAGAGAGAGAGAGAGAGAGAGAGAGAGAGAGAGAGAGAAAGAGAGATAATCATACATAAAGATAAAGAGAAGAGGAAGCAGACATAAGTGATAATATGATTCTGTACCTACACCATCACCACCACAACAAACATTATCATCATTACCATTATAACCACTACCATCTCTAATACCACCACCATTACCATTACTATCATTACCACATCAACCACCACTACTACTAATATCACCACCACCATTTCTAACACTGTCACTACTACCACCTCCACTACCACCATTACTAACATCACCATCATTACCACATCAACCAACACCATCACAACCAATACTACTAATACCACCACCATCACCAACTTCACTATCACTTCAACCCACACCACCACCACCACCACCACCACGGACCAGCCTCCTCTCATGCACCTCGTCGTGTGGAAAGTGTTCTATACAATAAAGTTCCCTGCAGCTTTAATAACTGTAGCCGGATAAGAGAGTATGAAATCCATTTAGGCGGAAATGACACCACGATATCCGGATTCAAAGGTCACGCCTGTAAGCTGTAGCGGTGGTGTTGTTGTAATTATCTCTAGTTGTTGTTGTTGTTGATGATGGTGATGCTGCTGCTACGTGTGTCTATATGTGTACCGTATGTGTTTGTGTGTTTGTCCTGTATGCGTTTGTGTGTGTGTGTGTACCGTATCGTATGTGTCTGTGTGTATTATAATTTTATGTACCGTATCTTATGTGTTTGTGTGTATATATGTACCGTATGTGTTTGTGTGTATGTGTATACCGTATGCGTATGAAACACTAGTACAGACAACCAACAGCTACTATGGTTTTCACATCATTGGAAGGTGTTGTAGGATTCGTGCAACATAGGCTTCTCCACCCGTGTCAGTGCTGTTTTGTGGAATATTTTTTTGAGGAGTACGGAGCTTCCAATTTTCTGCTGTCACTTCCCCAGCCAAGTTGACGAGGAAGTGGAAGGGGAAGCACAAACGATAATATATTATTCCTGGATGACTGTGTGTGTGTTTGAATGACTGTACGTGTGTGTGTGTGTGTGTGTTTTCATGGTTGTACGTGTGTGTGTGTTTGGATGAGTGTACATATGTGTGTTTAGATGACTGTACGTGTGTATGTGTGTTTGGATTACCGTACGTGTGTGTGTGTGTTTGGATTACTACGTGTGTGTGTGTTTAGATGACTGTACGCTCGTGTGTGTGTGTGTGTTTGAATTACCGTACGTGTGTGTGTGTGTTTGAATTACCGTACGTGTGTGTGTGTGTTTGAATTACCGTACGTGTGTGTGTGTGTGTGTGTGTGTGTATGTTTTGATCAATGACTGTCAGCGTATGTGTTTGTCCATTTGTCTGTCTCAGTTCGTAGCAAGAGTCATCATTACATTACTCATTACCTCCTTCGTCATTTTACTCATCACACCTGCTGCTGCTGTCACGTAGAGGTAGCGGTACTGTACCATTCTAGTCCACGCAATGACATCACCTTACAGACTAGTGGGTAATTTCATCATCATCATCATCATCATTCTAAATAATTATAAACATCATCATCATCATTCTTAAGATATTCATCATCAGCAGCATTCTAAATATAGTCATCATCATTATTATTCTTAACATATACATCATCATCATCATTCTAAATATAAAAAATATCATCATCATCATTATCATCGTCATCGTTGTTGTTATGAAAATAGTCAATATTATATTTATTTTCGTTAGTGTCATTGTTCGGTCCATGGTAATTTTGCTGCTTAGAAATGTCAAAATTACTGCATGTTTTTTTTCCTCAAATATATTAATTATGTTTTTATAGTAGAAATTCGGTACTGATGCTCATATATTCAAGGTCTCCAACGCATTACAAGAAAAGTTTTATTGTTGCATGTACAGTTGCGGAAACATAAAACAGACACACTTCAAATGGACTTCCAATCAAGAGTAGAAAAGGACACACACACAGCGTCTCATCTGTCCCAGTGCTCAATGAGGGGCCCCGTGTCCAATGTGTCAGCTTCATATGTCCGCAACAGTACAGTACGTATATTAAATTTTGTATGTAAATGCAGTGGTTACTTACTACCTTGATCAGTAAGACGTAGCATATTTTTCATTTACAATCATTCTGCAGTTAAAGTTTTGGTATGTAAGGCATGTGATCCGGTATATAATTTGTAATAATGAACAAACACCTTTTCCGGTTAAGACATAAACCATCGTGTCCGGCCAGCGTGTCTGCATACAAACCGAATCCAAGTATGAGCAAGTCACTTTGGTTTGCGTGACGGCCTACTATTTCCCGACTTGACTGCTACAAGGGCCCAGCCATTTACTGTGGTAACAAGACGTAGTTAGAGTGGATTAGTCGCGCCTTCACAACCCCCCCTTCCCCCACCCCCAAACACACACACACACACACACACACACACACACACACACACACACACACACACACACACACACAAACACACCCTGCTTTCTCTTTGCCTGGAAGGAAGGGAGGAGGGGTGGGGGGAAGGACGGAACTGCAGCAATTAATGTGTAATAGGTTGTGTTGGTAGAGAGACAGACAGACAGAGAATGATAGCTAGTGAGAGGTGGGAGAGGGAAGGAGGGGAGGGGGAAGGGGAGATGTGGCAATACCCTGTAAAAACGGATGTGGAAAATTTGCGGGTTTCAGGAAGACTTAAAAATCACGAAGGCTACATAACTTACACTTACATTGACCATTGCAGTATGATATAACGTTCACCCTGCAAGTACCAATTTAATACTCTGGGAAATCTTAAAAGTTCTGCTGAAAAAAGTGTATGTGACGCTTCTTTAAGTTCTCAGGAAAGTTGTGTTGTACTCATGAACCTTTGTTTTGGGACGCCCTTATAGCCTGTGTGTCGTTTTATTCTGTTGTATGACGCTCGTGTTTGTTTTGTGACGCTATTTTCTGTTACATGTGTGTTTTTATGTGATGTTGTTAGCTCTGTTTTGTGATGCTTTTAATGTGTATTGTGTGTGTGTGTGTGAAGGTTTTAGATTTGTTGTTGTAAGTTGTGTGGCGCTCAGTAGACACAGCATGTTGTGGACCTCTTGACGATCAGGGCCGTATGCAATATCATTCGTATTGTTGATGATGACGTTCTACAGTTGCTGACTTATGAAACAGACACAGCTGAAACGAGACCCCTCTTTAAGCATATAGGGTAGGATTCGACGTTGTGTGTATAGAAGGGGAGTTCGATTCTATAGATACTTGACAAGGGACCAGTTTGAAGTGTATCTGTTTCATATGTCAGCAACTGTATAGAGACAAACAACAGAGCCATCATCAACGCCACGGATGGATGGATGATCTTATATATACATACGGCCCTCAGTTCCATAATGCTCAGTGAGTGCTTCGTGGCTCGCGGTACTGTCTTGAGGTGATAATATAAAATGTAGTATATACTCTATTCCTTCCTCCGTCATTACAGCTCGTGAATTAGGTGTCTGTAGCGCATGCATGTAATCCTCCACATGTTCTTTTGAGAAATTACTGTATTATGACTATTATTATTTAGGCAGTTAGTATCACTCGTTATAGCAATCCACCCAACGAACCCCTTTTCCTCAACCAGCAAGTAATCCTCCACATATTTTTAGAGAAATTTACTGAATTATGACTGTATTATGTAGCCAATTAAATTATAACGTACACTCGTTGCGAATCCACTGAACTCCCCCCCCCCCCCTTATCCTTCCCCTCCATCCCACCCCCACCCCACCCCACCCCGGTAACGAGATTAATTGCAAAACTGTAACAGAAGAACATAACAGAAGAACAGAAGAACATATTGACAGCGTATGTTCAGTAGCTTCACCACAACAAGGCTACACGTGGCCTTTTGAGTCATTCGGCAGAGAAATGACACTTGCGCCCCTCTTACCCGCAATAATCCTCAGCTCTTGCTGGCTATATGAACCACAGCCATTGAGGATAGAAACGACGTAGCCTATGCGCTGTTTTTCATGCACCCGCTCTGTCGATTCGTCACTCTTGCTCTGACTTATGTGTATCCCTATTCCGGAATTCCCAGAGTCAGCCGGTTGATTGTTTATTTATTTTTTACTCTGTGTGTGTTAGTGTGTGTGTGTGTGTGTGTGTGTGTGGGTGTGTGTGTGTATTTTTACTCTTCTTTTTCTACATGATTTAGTAAGTCATCATCGGGTTACAAATCATCAGGGTTCTACATTAGGCCGAACGCCCCCCCCCCCCAGTCCCAACCCCCAGTCCCAACCCCCAATCATTAGGTGCGAATCTTCCCCCTCTTCCCCCCGCCCCCCTCACTGCAGCCATCATCGGACACCACCTCCCCCCTCCCCCTCACATACCACCTACCCCCAATCCACCCTCCCCCTATCCCCTCTATCCTCTCTATTCCCTCTATCCCCCTTCCCCTCTATCCCCCTTCCCCTCTATCCCCCTTCCCCTCTATCCCCCTTCCCCTCTATCCCCCTTCCCCTCTATCCCCCTTCCCCTCTATCCCCCCTCCCCTCTCCCCCCTCCCCTCTCCCCCCTCCCCTCTCTCCCCTCCCCCCTCCCCCCTCTACAGCCACCATCGGACACCACACTTGAGCCGAACTGTGTGATTTAGACGAATTGGACCCCATGTGTTTCTCTCAGTCACACCATCTATATCTCTATTTGAGGTGCCGTTGAAAAGGCAATGCCTCAATCATCATTGCATTGTGTCTCTCTCTCTCTCTCTCTCTCTCTCTCTCTCTCTCTCTCTCTCTCTCTCTCTCTCTCTCTCTCCATGAATAGGTGGAAAGATGGATGGATGTGTGTGATGTGGAGTGTGGTAAGGGCGTGAGGGAGGAAGTAGTAGTAAGGTGCTTATTGTTTGCTTACGTCACGTACAAAATAATCACAGTGAAAACTTTCCGCCCACCACCACCACCAGAGGTCAGACTAATGTGTTTATCTTGGTGGAGAAGCTTTTATTTGTGTTTTCCATCGTCTATTTATGAATGGGTATAGAGCACAGACCCGCGTTGTGTTCTAATCATAGACATCATATTGTGGTGAAAAGACCATTCATATTCCACCAACACTACCAACATCAACCACCACCCCCATCGCCACTACCACCACCACCACCACGAGTAGAGCGATTGAGCTGACCTCTGGTGGCGGTGAATGTAAAGTTTTCATCTTGATATTAAAAGGTAGTGTCCATTTTTTATCGTGTGTGTGTGTGTGTGTGTTGACTCGTAAATTTCTTTGACCATTCCAGAATAACACACACACACACACACACACACACACACACACACACACACACACACACACACACACACACACACACAGACACACACACACACACACACACACACACACACAATTCAACAACCGCATCATCATCAAGTGTGTGATATACCCTGAGTGATTGAAAGGATGCAAGAGGAAGTCGCCACTCCAGACTCACTTGCCTGGCCAACCCGACCGTATCCGAACTGACGAATTACGGGTAAGGAGAACGAGCCATCTGCCATGTATACTGATGGATTGATGCAGAAGCTGTGTGTATGTATGTATAGTAGAGTAGGAGTCTGTATGTATGTATGTATCTGGGCGGACAATACACCTTCTGTTACCGTGAGTGGAAGTTTATCCCTCCAATTTGTGAGTATATTGACAGATCTTGAGAGGAGAACTGTCTTTTAGTATGGGAACCTGAACGACATTTGGAGAAGGAGGTGTTATTTACGACTTGTCTCTGCTGCTGCTGCTGCTGTTGTTGTTGTTGTTGTTGTTGTTGTTGTTGTTGTTGTTGATCTGCTTCGGGTTAAGTAAGGGTGGACGAACTGATGGCTCCTGATTCCTTCCACCTATAGGCAGAGAAACACACACACACACACACACACACACTTTAGAATATGCGTGGGGAATCTGTTTTGAAGCATGCACAGTTTGGAGGACGAAGTAGCCTCCAATTCGTACAAAAGATATTACACCCTTGTAAATTCGAATAGGATGATCTGATATAAATTTTAAATATCTGTGTATCGTTAAAAGGTATAGTTTTCGTTATAAATCAAAAGTTTAAAATATAGCTTATTAAAAAGATATGAAAAAAGGAAATTGTTTTCACTGCTGATATTGAAATCCTTAAACAACAAAACGAATGGAAATAGCACCAGGAAAACATAAAAGAGAAAGATTCTCTCTCAGTAACACAACAATTATCCCGTCTCTTGTGTCACGCCAGGGGACTGTCCTTTGGTTCGCTGGACACCTTTTTTATCCACGAGTTCACTGCTGCAAGAATGGCCAGTATCACGAGTAACCTATAAGGGTATCACAATAACATTTTTACCCCCCGTCCTCTGGTCAACACACGTTTTCCTCCATCCTCCGTTTTGTGTTTAGAAAGTTAGAGACTATGTATAGAGAACACTCGTGAATCTAAGCGGAGGAAATAGTTTAACCAGAAGAGGAAAGTTGAAGGAAGGAAAGGAGACTTTAGAAGTAGGGGTAAGGGAGGGCGAAGAGAAGAAAGGAAAAGTGGAGATCGACGAGAGGAAGAATGTAGATATTACCTTGCCAAGCACAGATGTACTAATGACACCTTGACCACTATAAAGCAAGAGGGAGTCGTGACCTACAGTGACACCCCAGCACACACACACACACATACACTGCATTGAAACTACACTTGTGCACACACACACACACTGCATTAAAAACTACCCTTGCAAGCTATGCACACACTCTTTCACACTACAGTCACAGGTACACACTCCACTTGCACTCAAAATGAACACTATATAGTACACTCACACACTAGCATGCACGGACGCACATACACTCCTCACGCACCCACACACGTATTATATGTTGGTTTTCATCCACAGAGTTTGTTTAGCTTTTGCGAAGGTAATAGGCACCTCTGTCGAGTGCTTTTGTAGTGTTGTTTTATGGGATATCCACCTTGCTTGATCCACAACTTATTCCCCTTTAATTTTCAACAGGAAAAGCAAACTAATATTAAAAATATAAAAGATATAAGACCACCACCTCTCACACAATGCAGTTACTTCCTTCTCATACCAAAAGTTCAACCTCAATTAGTTTCTGACATGAATATTGCTCAAAGGCATTCAAAAGACTCTTTCACCCCAACACTTCATATCCTGTAATTTTCACCATTGACAAAAAAATGAACGAAAAAAGAAAGAAAGAGAAAACGTGCACATACACAATTTAAAAAAATATTAATAGTAGTAGTAATAATAAAAATAAAAGGAGGAGACACTACCATCATCTCGATCTACCACGAGGGGAGGAGATGAGAGAGAAGACAAGAATGACGGCACGAGTAGGAGATGACGAAGAGAGGAGGACCAAAAAATATAAAAATAAGTCTTGATAAAGGTGTGGGAAGCGTGAGGGTGATGAATGAGGGATTGTCACGTCAGGAAGCAATATGAGTGATGTCCGGTATTGGGGAGGTGGGGGAGGGGAGGGGAGAAGGAGGTGGGGGAGGGGGGAGAAGGAGGTGGGGGAGGGGGGAGAGGGAGGTGGGGGAGGGGGGAGAGGGAGGTGGACGAGTACTTGGGTGTTTGGGGGTGACGTGAGAGGAGGAGGAAGGGCGATTGGTTGTTTGGGGGTGAGGGATTGTTGTGTGCTGGTTGAGGGGGTTATATGTGTGTGTGTGTGTGTGTGTACATAGGGTTTGAGGGAAATGATATATGGATCATGTGGGTGAACAGGTATGAAAGGATTGAAAGTGAATGAGTGAGTGAGTGAGTGTGAGTATTGTTGAATTTGTGGTGGAGAGGGAGAGGTTGAGCACCACCACCACCATTACCACTACCTCCATCATCATCACCATCACCACTAACACTGACGTTAACACCACCACCACCACTACCACCATACAACCACCACCATCACCACCACCAGTCCACCACCACTACCACCAGTCCACCACGCCTCCCAACACATGCTATCAACATTACTTATTAACAATCATTACCGCTACCTTCCACCATATTATTATCGTTGACGCTGTAGCCACCTATAATATCATCACTGACGCCACTGCCCTTTTCCCCGTTGCCGAGAAACAGGAAGCGATCTGACAACTCATGATAAACGTTGTGTTTGGGTTCGTTTAATTAAGGGACCCTGTGTTGTTGTTGTTGTAGTCGGAAAATTGGAAATAAACGAGTGCTTCAAATATTGCCACGAAACACCACCTAAATGGAAGGAGGTTGTTTCGTGGTATATAGTCAGGTGGAATCAGAAGCCTCCAATTTTCATACACGATCACAGACAGCGGCCTTAAAGTGGCGTGTATTCTCTTGTTAGTAAATTGGAAGGATACTGATTCCTCCTAACTATATATGCCAGAAAACAGACGCCCTCATTGGTACTAATACATGATCTGTGTTTTGGCATAGTTTGGAGGAATCAGGGACTTCTTTTAAGGCTTTAAGGCAACATCTCTGTCATCAAGCACACAAATTCATAACTAGAATATGCAAAAAAAAAAAAATAATAATAATAATTCCTATCAACTATCTATTAACATTTTTCCCACCACTTAACAATCTACTAGAATCTCGTGGTAAGAAAAATAATAACAACATTTAAAGCACACACATCAACAACAACAACAAACTTCTCTCTATCAGAATGGCAACCACACTACAACACACAGCTATAGCATCTATCTACCAACATACTGACAACAACACATCAAACAAAGAAATAACAACCGTACCAACTTTGTGCCAGCGTCATCATGTCACCTGCCAGCCAACCAGCCAACTAACCAACAATCCCACACACAATACACTCCCTGCCAACAAACACTCCTGACAACCTCGTTTCTTCATTATACGCTTCACTTATTCGGCCATTATAGCAATTATCCTTTATTCATTGTGTCAGGCAGCGGCTTTTAAAAAGATACCCCCCAGCTTGGGTTTCATTGTTTATATTGTATAATTTCGCTATCATGCTTAAAATTTCATATTATTATCATTTCCTCTCATTTCTTGCCAAATTCTATATAATTTGAATTATTTTCCCTTCCTCTCTCTCTCTCTCTCGCTCTCCCTATTTAATCCTTCTTCCTCTCATTCGCTTTTTTTTAATATTTCGTTTGACTGTCATTGTATTTTGGTAAGGACAACTCATTACAAAGTGCTGGTGTGTGTTCATATGTGGATCCTATTCTTTCTTCTTGTATTTTTTGTTTATGTATTTTAGATGTTCTCATTCTTTGTTTTTTATCCCTCACCCTTCCGCTCTTTCAATATTTAGGTGTAATCCTCTCAACTTTCTTATTTTTCTCTTCGTCCCTTTCTTTAACCTCCACTCTCCTATCCACATCATTACCTCTGTCTCTCTTCCCATCCACTAAAAACACTCGTCTAGCCTTCCATGCCTCCCCTGCCCCCCCTCCCTCCCTCTCCCCTCTCACCCTCCCCTACCATTACTTCCTCTCCATCCCTGCACTTCCTCCCCCATCCCATACACCTCCCTCTTTAACCCTACTCCTCTCTCTCTCACTCCTTCCCTCACACCCACTCCCTCTCATCCCACCTCTCTTCTCTCTCACACCCCTCCCTCCCTCACACCCACTCCCTCTCACCCCACCTCTCTTCTCTCTCACACCCCTCCCTCTCACCCCACCTCCTCTTCTCTCTCACACCCCTCCCTCTCACTTACCGTCCCCCTCTCCACCACCACTCCCTATTCATCTCACAAAAACACAGAAAATGGAGAGTGATTTTGTGGCAGCAGTGGGGGTTCACTGGCCCAATTCATTTTCCAATGTGGTCAGCAACAGCACCACTCACCCCCCCCCCCCAACCCCCCCCCCCCCTTCCCAACTCCCCCCCCCCCCCCTTTCCAACTCTCCCCCCCCCTTCCCCAACTCCCCCCTCCCCAACACACACCCCTTTTGCTTCTCTACCCCCCCCCCACCCTCTTCTCTTCCTCTGGCAGTCTGTCTGTCTATCTGTCTGAGTGTGAGAGAGAGAGAGAGAGAGAGAGAGAGAGAGAGATGAGAGGAGAGAGAGAGAGAGAGAGAGAGAGAGAGAGAGAGAGAGAGAGAGAGATTGAGCGTGTATGTGTGAGAGAGAGAGAACGAGCGAGCATATGTGTGTGTGTGGGAGAGAGTGAGCGTGTAAGTGTGTGTGTTTGTGTGTGTACTAGCGTATCTGTATGTGTGCGTGCGTGTGTGAGTATGTTTTTGTGTTTACTAATGAATGTGTTGAGTTTTTTGTTCTTTGTAGTTACAGTACAGTACTTAGGAATGTAATGGGTGTGGTCCTTTGCGGTCACGGGTTTAGCAGTTCTGATTTTAATGTATTTTGTGGTGGTTTAATGGCGTCATGGTTGTAATTTAACTTTTTTATTGTAAGGGGTGTGTGTGGGTGGGCCGTGAGGGTTTAATTGTGGTTACAGCAATGATTTTGTGGGCGTAGATGTGGATATATATGGGTGTGGATGAGGATGTGGATGTGATTATGAGTTGTGTGTGTGTGTGTGGATATGAAGATATAATTATTATATGTGTGTGTGTGTGTGGAAATGAAGATATAATTATTGTGTGTGTGTGTGTGTGTGTGTTAATATAATTTTGCTACCTTCATTTCTCTTAATTCCTCTTCATAAATTGTCTTTTTGTCTGTTTGGTTATATGCACAGGGTGTTAATGGGTTTAATTACATCCCAACTTTATGTATATCCCATGCATATATTAGCTAGCCTCCTTAATCTCTCTTTCCACCTCATTTACAAACACTCCCATTATCTCCATACATCCATTCTACGGTATTTCTACATTTTCAACACTACGGTACAAAGATATTTTTTCCCATTTCTGTATAACCCAACCCTTTTCTTCATCATCTTTTATTACACAAACACCAGACTTCTCCATATCCCTTTTCCTTCCCCTAAATCATTATCCTCACCCCAGCCTTCTACACCTTCCACACACACACACACACACACAATTCTCCATCACCTTTGATCTCTTCACTACTTTTAATCCCTCACACCTTCTTCCTCCTGACGTCTTCACACCTTCCCATAACCCTATACTTAAATGTTTTACCTTCCACCGAATCATCATCACAATTTGCTCAGCCCCTGGACACACCAACACCATAGAGGAGATGTAATATATTTTTTTTAAGAGGAATTGGAGGCTACTGATTTCTTTACACAGTGACCACAAAACTACATGCTTACCGAATACGTATGTTTCGTGACATAGTTTGGGGGAAATGATTTATTAGGGTAGCATTGGTAATCGCAACTTGCAGCCCCCTTTCTCATAAAGATAATTATTGGTATTGCTGGTCTTCACTTTTCTTCCTGATATCCACTCACTCCTTCCACACCCTAGTCTACTCCTTTACACCTTTCCTTCAGATAAATTCCCCATAACCTTCTCTTATCTGTCCACTCCCATCTTACTAACGTATACAAGTTTCTGCATATCCACTTCTTTTCTTTACCTCTTCATCCTACACATCTCCATATCTCAAATACATAAAATCTCTTTGCTAAACTACGATATACTAAATTACCCTACATTGTGATCACACTCGTCTCCATAACCACCGTGCCCTTTTTATCACTGCTTCATACACCCTCCACCATCCCCACACCCATTCATGCCCTACACACACACACATTCATGCCCTCCACCCTCCATACACACCCATTCATGCTCCCAACCCTCCCCACACACACATTCATGCCTCCCCTCTCCACATACACATTCATTCATACTCTCCCCCTCTCCACACACACACACACACACACAAATAAAAAACAAACAAACAAACAAACACTTCATGCCCTCCCCAAACACACCCATTCATACCCCCCCCACACACACACACCCATTCATACCCTCCCTACACACACCCCACTCCCCTCCTGACCACCACCCTACAATATTCTGGTGGAGGTGAAGAGAACGAGGTGTGATTTGTGATTTCCTCTTCCTCGGCTCCGATTATACCTTACCCCGCTGATAGATGGCCTTTCTCGGACTCTCTCTCTCCTCTCTCTCTCTCTCTCTCTCTCTCTCTCTCTCTCTCTCTCTCTCTCTCTCCTCTCTCTCGCCAGGAGGGAATAGGTATACAAGGATAAGATAGGCAAGAGAACAGAATACACGTGAGAATTATGTGAGGAGGATAGAGAGATTAAGGGATGGACAGGAAAGGAGAATAAGAGGAAGATGATGCCTGAATAGGAAGAAAGTCAAGGTGAATAAAGAGAAAACATGATGATCAGGGAAGGAGAGCAGAGGGGACCATAACTTTAGGACAGGAATAAGAGCAAAAATAATAGAGATATAAGAATAGTCAAGGGAATAGAATAGTATGTACTCACTTGGCTTGTTTTTTACTATCTGACGCTGGTTCAAGCTTATTGCTCTTAAAGTTGTTAGTTAAATTATATAAGG
>JAWZYT010005221.1:0-15000 GCA_034508575.1 Petrolisthes manimaculis
CTAACCTAACCTAACCTAACCTAACCTAACCTAACCTAACCTAACCTAACCTAACCTAACCTAACCTAACCTAACCTAACCTAACCTAACCTAACCTAACCTAACCTAACCTAACCTAACCTAACCTAACCTAACCTAACCTAACCTAACCTAACCTAACCTAACCTAACCTAACCTAACCTAACCTAACCTAACCTAACCTAACCTAACCTAACCTAACCTAACCTAACCTAACCTAACCTAACCTAACCTAACCTAACCTAACCTAACCTAACCTAACCTAACCTAACCTAACCTAACCTAACCTAACCTAACCTAACCTAACCTAACCTAACCTAACCTAACCTAACCTAACCTAACCTAACCTAACCTAACCTAACCTAACCTAACCTAACCTAACCTAACCTAACCTAACCTAACCTAACCTAACCTAACCTAACCTAACCTAACCTAACCTAACCTAACCTAACCTAACCTAACCTAACCTAACCTAACCTAACCTAACCTAACCTAACCTAACCTAACCTAACCTAACCTAACCTAACCTAACCTAACCTAACCTAACCTAACCTAACCTAACCTAACCTAACCTAACCTAACCTAACCTAACCTAACCTAACCTAACCTAACCTAACCTAACCTAACCTAACCTAACCTAACCTAACCTAACCTAACCTAACCTAACCTAACCTAACCTAACCTAACCTAACCTAACCTAACCTAACCTAACCTAACCTAACCTAACCTAACCTAACCTAACCTAACCTAACCTAACCTAACCTAACCTAACCTAACCTAACCTAACCTAACCTAACCTAACCTAACCTAACCTAACCTAACCTAACCTAACCTAACCTAACCTAACCTAACCTAACCTAACCTAACCTAACCTAACCTAACCTAACCTAACCTAACCTAACCTAACCTAACCTAACCTAACCTAACCTAACCTAACCTAACCTAACCTAACCTAACCTAACCTAACCTAACCTAACCTAACCTAACCTAACCTAACCTAACCTAACCTAACCTAACCTAACCTAACCTAACCTAACCTAACCTAACCTAACCTAACCTAACCTAACCTAACCTAACCTAACCTAACCTAACCTAACCTAACCTAACCTAACCTAACCTAACCTAACCTAACCTAACCTAACCTAACCTAACCTAACCTAACCTAACCTAACCTAACCTAACCTAACCTAACCTAACCTAACCTAACCTAACCTAACCTAACCTAACCTAACCTAACCTAACCTAACCTAACCTAACCTAACCTAACCTAACCTAACCTAACCTAACCTAACCTAACCTAACCTAACCTAACCTAACCTAACCTAACCTAACCTAACCTAACCTAACCTAACCTAACCTAACCTAACCTAACCTAACCTAACCTAACCTAACCTAACCTAACCTAACCTAACCTAACCTAACCTAACCTAACCTAACCTAACCTAACCTAACCTAACCTAACCTAACCTAACCTAACCTAACCTAACCTAACCTAACCTAACCTAACCTAACCTAACCTAACCTAACCTAACCTAACCTAACCTAACCTAACCTAACCTAACCTAACCTAACCTAACCTAACCTAACCTAACCTAACCTAACCTAACCTAACCTAACCTAACCTAACCTAACCTAACCTAACCTAACCTAACCTAACCTAACCTAACCTAACCTAACCTAACCTAACCTAACCTAACCTAACCTAACCTAACCTAACCTAACCTAACCTAACCTAACCTAACCTAACCTAACCTAACCTAACCTAACCTAACCTAACCTAACCTAACCTAACCTAACCTAACCTAACCTAACCTAACCTAACCTAACCTAACCTAACCTAACCTAACCTAACCTAACCTAACCTAACCTAACCTAACCTAACCTAACCTAACCTAACCTAACCTAACCTAACCTAACCTAACCTAACCTAACCTAACCTAACCTAACCTAACCTAACCTAACCTAACCTAACCTAACCTAACCTAACCTAACCTAACCTAACCTAACCTAACCTAACCTAACCTAACCTAACCTAACCTAACCTAACCTAACCTAACCTAACCTAACCTAACCTAACCTAACCTAACCTAACCTAACCTAACCTAACCTAACCTAACCTAACCTAACCTAACCTAACCTAACCTAACCTAACCTAACCTAACCTAACCTAACCTAACCTAACCTAACCTAACCTAACCTAACCTAACCTAACCTAACCTAACCTAACCTAACCTAACCTAACCTAACCTAACCTAACCTAACCTAACCTAACCTAACCTAACCTAACCTAACCTAACCTAACCTAACCTAACCTAACCTAACCTAACCTAACCTAACCTAACCTAACCTAACCTAACCTAACCTAACCTAACCTAACCTAACCTAACCTAACCTAACCTAACCTAACCTAACCTAACCTAACCTAACCTAACCTAACCTAACCTAACCTAACCTAACCTAACCTAACCTAACCTAACCTAACCTAACCTAACCTAACCTAACCTAACCTAACCTAACCTAACCTAACCTAACCTAACCTAACCTAACCTAACCTAACCTAACCTAACCTAACCTAACCTAACCTAACCTAACCTAACCTAACCTAACCTAACCTAACCTAACCTAACCTAACCTAACCTAACCTAACCTAACCTAACCTAACCTAACCTAACCTAACCTAACCTAACCTAACCTAACCTAACCTAACCTAACCTAACCTAACCTAACCTAACCTAACCTAACCTAACCTAACCTAACCTAACCTAACCTAACCTAACCTAACCTAACCTAACCTAACCTAACCTAACCTAACCTAACCTAACCTAACCTAACCTAACCTAACCTAACCTAACCTAACCTAACCTAACCTAACCTAACCTAACCTAACCTAACCTAACCTAACCTAACCTAACCTAACCTAACCTAACCTAACCTAACCTAACCTAACCTAACCTAACCTAACCTAACCTAACCTAACCTAACCTAACCTAACCTAACCTAACCTAACCTAACCTAACCTAACCTAACCTAACCTAACCTAACCTAACCTAACCTAACCTAACCTAACCTAACCTAACCTAACCTAACCTAACCTAACCTAACCTAACCTAACCTAACCTAACCTAACCTAACCTAACCTAACCTAACCTAACCTAACCTAACCTAACCTAACCTAACCTAACCTAACCTAACCTAACCTAACCTAACCTAACCTAACCTAACCTAACCTAACCTAACCTAACCTAACCTAACCTAACCTAACCTAACCTAACCTAACCTAACCTAACCTAACCTAACCTAACCTAACCTAACCTAACCTAACCTAACCTAACCTAACCTAACCTAACCTAACCTAACCTAACCTAACCTAACCTAACCTAACCTAACCTAACCTAACCTAACCTAACCTAACCTAACCTAACCTAACCTAACCTAACCTAACCTAACCTAACCTAACCTAACCTAACCTAACCTAACCTAACCTAACCTAACCTAACCTAACCTAACCTAACCTAACCTAACCTAACCTAACCTAACCTAACCTAACCTAACCTAACCTAACCTAACCTAACCTAACCTAACCTAACCTAACCTAACCTAACCTAACCTAACCTAACCTAACCTAACCTAACCTAACCTAACCTAACCTAACCTAACCTAACCTAACCTAACCTAACCTAACCTAACCTAACCTAACCTAACCTAACCTAACCTAACCTAACCTAACCTAACCTAACCTAACCTAACCTAACCTAACCTAACCTAACCTAACCTAACCTAACCTAACCTAACCTAACCTAACCTAACCTAACCTAACCTAACCTAACCTAACCTAACCTAACCTAACCTAACCTAACCTAACCTAACCTAACCTAACCTAACCTAACCTAACCTAACCTAACCTAACCTAACCTAACCTAACCTAACCTAACCTAACCTAACCTAACCTAACCTAACCTAACCTAACCTAACCTAACCTAACCTAACCTAACCTAACCTAACCTAACCTAACCTAACCTAACCTAACCTAACCTAACCTAACCTAACCTAACCTAACCTAACCTAACCTAACCTAACCTAACCTAACCTAACCTAACCTAACCTAACCTAACCTAACCTAACCTAACCTAACCTAACCTAACCTAACCTAACCTAACCTAACCTAACCTAACCTAACCTAACCTAACCTAACCTAACCTAACCTAACCTAACCTAACCTAACCTAACCTAACCTAACCTAACCTAACCTAACCTAACCTAACCTAACCTAACCTAACCTAACCTAACCTAACCTAACCTAACCTAACCTAACCTAACCTAACCTAACCTAACCTAACCTAACCTAACCTAACCTAACCTAACCTAACCTAACCTAACCTAACCTAACCTAACCTAACCTAACCTAACCTAACCTAACCTAACCTAACCTAACCTAACCTAACCTAACCTAACCTAACCTAACCTAACCTAACCTAACCTAACCTAACCTAACCTAACCTAACCTAACCTAACCTAACCTAACCTAACCTAACCTAACCTAACCTAACCTAACCTAACCTAACCTAACCTAACCTAACCTAACCTAACCTAACCTAACCTAACCTAACCTAACCTAACCTAACCTAACCTAACCTAACCTAACCTAACCTAACCTAACCTAACCTAACCTAACCTAACCTAACCTAACCTAACCTAACCTAACCTAACCTAACCTAACCTAACCTAACCTAACCTAACCTAACCTAACCTAACCTAACCTAACCTAACCTAACCTAACCTAACCTAACCTAACCTAACCTAACCTAACCTAACCTAACCTAACCTAACCTAACCTAACCTAACCTAACCTAACCTAACCTAACCTAACCTAACCTAACCTAACCTAACCTAACCTAACCTAACCTAACCTAACCTAACCTAACCTAACCTAACCTAACCTAACCTAACCTAACCTAACCTAACCTAACCTAACCTAACCTAACCTAACCTAACCTAACCTAACCTAACCTAACCTAACCTAACCTAACCTAACCTAACCTAACCTAACCTAACCTAACCTAACCTAACCTAACCTAACCTAACCTAACCTAACCTAACCTAACCTAACCTAACCTAACCTAACCTAACCTAACCTAACCTAACCTAACCTAACCTAACCTAACCTAACCTAACCTAACCTAACCTAACCTAACCTAACCTAACCTAACCTAACCTAACCTAACCTAACCTAACCTAACCTAACCTAACCTAACCTAACCTAACCTAACCTAACCTAACCTAACCTAACCTAACCTAACCTAACCTAACCTAACCTAACCTAACCTAACCTAACCTAACCTAACCTAACCTAACCTAACCTAACCTAACCTAACCTAACCTAACCTAACCTAACCTAACCTAACCTAACCTAACCTAACCTAACCTAACCTAACCTAACCTAACCTAACCTAACCTAACCTAACCTAACCTAACCTAACCTAACCTAACCTAACCTAACCTAACCTAACCTAACCTAACCTAACCTAACCTAACCTAACCTAACCTAACCTAACCTAACCTAACCTAACCTAACCTAACCTAACCTAACCTAACCTAACCTAACCTAACCTAACCTAACCTAACCTAACCTAACCTAACCTAACCTAACCTAACCTAACCTAACCTAACCTAACCTAACCTAACCTAACCTAACCTAACCTAACCTAACCTAACCTAACCTAACCTAACCTAACCTAACCTAACCTAACCTAACCTAACCTAACCTAACCTAACCTAACCTAACCTAACCTAACCTAACCTAACCTAACCTAACCTAACCTAACCTAACCTAACCTAACCTAACCTAACCTAACCTAACCTAACCTAACCTAACCTAACCTAACCTAACCTAACCTAACCTAACCTAACCTAACCTAACCTAACCTAACCTAACCTAACCTAACCTAACCTAACCTAACCTAACCTAACCTAACCTAACCTAACCTAACCTAACCTAACCTAACCTAACCTAACCTAACCTAACCTAACCTAACCTAACCTAACCTAACCTAACCTAACCTAACCTAACCTAACCTAACCTAACCTAACCTAACCTAACCTAACCTAACCTAACCTAACCTAACCTAACCTAACCTAACCTAACCTAACCTAACCTAACCTAACCTAACCTAACCTAACCTAACCTAACCTAACCTAACCTAACCTAACCTAACCTAACCTAACCTAACCTAACCTAACCTAACCTAACCTAACCTAACCTAACCTAACCTAACCTAACCTAACCTAACCTAACCTAACCTAACCTAACCTAACCTAACCTAACCTAACCTAACCTAACCTAACCTAACCTAACCTAACCTAACCTAACCTAACCTAACCTAACCTAACCTAACCTAACCTAACCTAACCTAACCTAACCTAACCTAACCTAACCTAACCTAACCTAACCTAACCTAACCTAACCTAACCTAACCTAACCTAACCTAACCTAACCTAACCTAACCTAACCTAACCTAACCTAACCTAACCTAACCTAACCTAACCTAACCTAACCTAACCTAACCTAACCTAACCTAACCTAACCTAACCTAACCTAACCTAACCTAACCTAACCTAACCTAACCTAACCTAACCTAACCTAACCTAACCTAACCTAACCTAACCTAACCTAACCTAACCTAACCTAACCTAACCTAACCTAACCTAACCTAACCTAACCTAACCTAACCTAACCTAACCTAACCTAACCTAACCTAACCTAACCTAACCTAACCTAACCTAACCTAACCTAACCTAACCTAACCTAACCTAACCTAACCTAACCTAACCTAACCTAACCTAACCTAACCTAACCTAACCTAACCTAACCTAACCTAACCTAACCTAACCTAACCTAACCTAACCTAACCTAACCTAACCTAACCTAACCTAACCTAACCTAACCTAACCTAACCTAACCTAACCTAACCTAACCTAACCTAACCTAACCTAACCTAACCTAACCTAACCTAACCTAACCTAACCTAACCTAACCTAACCTAACCTAACCTAACCTAACCTAACCTAACCTAACCTAACCTAACCTAACCTAACCTAACCTAACCTAACCTAACCTAACCTAACCTAACCTAACCTAACCTAACCTAACCTAACCTAACCTAACCTAACCTAACCTAACCTAACCTAACCTAACCTAACCTAACCTAACCTAACCTAACCTAACCTAACCTAACCTAACCTAACCTAACCTAACCTAACCTAACCTAACCTAACCTAACCTAACCTAACCTAACCTAACCTAACCTAACCTAACCTAACCTAACCTAACCTAACCTAACCTAACCTAACCTAACCTAACCTAACCTAACCTAACCTAACCTAACCTAACCTAACCTAACCTAACCTAACCTAACCTAACCTAACCTAACCTAACCTAACCTAACCTAACCTAACCTAACCTAACCTAACCTAACCTAACCTAACCTAACCTAACCTAACCTAACCTAACCTAACCTAACCTAACCTAACCTAACCTAACCTAACCTAACCTAACCTAACCTAACCTAACCTAACCTAACCTAACCTAACCTAACCTAACCTAACCTAACCTAACCTAACCTAACCTAACCTAACCTAACCTAACCTAACCTAACCTAACCTAACCTAACCTAACCTAACCTAACCTAACCTAACCTAACCTAACCTAACCTAACCTAACCTAACCTAACCTAACCTAACCTAACCTAACCTAACCTAACCTAACCTAACCTAACCTAACCTAACCTAACCTAACCTAACCTAACCTAACCTAACCTAACCTAACCTAACCTAACCTAACCTAACCTAACCTAACCTAACCTAACCTAACCTAACCTAACCTAACCTAACCTAACCTAACCTAACCTAACCTAACCTAACCTAACCTAACCTAACCTAACCTAACCTAACCTAACCTAACCTAACCTAACCTAACCTAACCTAACCTAACCTAACCTAACCTAACCTAACCTAACCTAACCTAACCTAACCTAACCTAACCTAACCTAACCTAACCTAACCTAACCTAACCTAACCTAACCTAACCTAACCTAACCTAACCTAACCTAACCTAACCTAACCTAACCTAACCTAACCTAACCTAACCTAACCTAACCTAACCTAACCTAACCTAACCTAACCTAACCTAACCTAACCTAACCTAACCTAACCTAACCTAACCTAACCTAACCTAACCTAACCTAACCTAACCTAACCTAACCTAACCTAACCTAACCTAACCTAACCTAACCTAACCTAACCTAACCTAACCTAACCTAACCTAACCTAACCTAACCTAACCTAACCTAACCTAACCTAACCTAACCTAACCTAACCTAACCTAACCTAACCTAACCTAACCTAACCTAACCTAACCTAACCTAACCTAACCTAACCTAACCTAACCTAACCTAACCTAACCTAACCTAACCTAACCTAACCTAACCTAACCTAACCTAACCTAACCTAACCTAACCTAACCTAACCTAACCTAACCTAACCTAACCTAACCTAACCTAACCTAACCTAACCTAACCTAACCTAACCTAACCTAACCTAACCTAACCTAACCTAACCTAACCTAACCTAACCTAACCTAACCTAACCTAACCTAACCTAACCTAACCTAACCTAACCTAACCTAACCTAACCTAACCTAACCTAACCTAACCTAACCTAACCTAACCTAACCTAACCTAACCTAACCTAACCTAACCTAACCTAACCTAACCTAACCTAACCTAACCTAACCTAACCTAACCTAACCTAACCTAACCTAACCTAACCTAACCTAACCTAACCTAACCTAACCTAACCTAACCTAACCTAACCTAACCTAACCTAACCTAACCTAACCTAACCTAACCTAACCTAACCTAACCTAACCTAACCTAACCTAACCTAACCTAACCTAACCTAACCTAACCTAACCTAACCTAACCTAACCTAACCTAACCTAACCTAACCTAACCTAACCTAACCTAACCTAACCTAACCTAACCTAACCTAACCTAACCTAACCTAACCTAACCTAACCTAACCTAACCTAACCTAACCTAACCTAACCTAACCTAACCTAACCTAACCTAACCTAACCTAACCTAACCTAACCTAACCTAACCTAACCTAACCTAACCTAACCTAACCTAACCTAACCTAACCTAACCTAACCTAACCTAACCTAACCTAACCTAACCTAACCTAACCTAACCTAACCTAACCTAACCTAACCTAACCTAACCTAACCTAACCTAACCTAACCTAACCTAACCTAACCTAACCTAACCTAACCTAACCTAACCTAACCTAACCTAACCTAACCTAACCTAACCTAACCTAACCTAACCTAACCTAACCTAACCTAACCTAACCTAACCTAACCTAACCTAACCTAACCTAACCTAACCTAACCTAACCTAACCTAACCTAACCTAACCTAACCTAACCTAACCTAACCTAACCTAACCTAACCTAACCTAACCTAACCTAACCTAACCTAACCTAACCTAACCTAACCTAACCTAACCTAACCTAACCTAACCTAACCTAACCTAACCTAACCTAACCTAACCTAACCTAACCTAACCTAACCTAACCTAACCTAACCTAACCTAACCTAACCTAACCTAACCTAACCTAACCTAACCTAACCTAACCTAACCTAACCTAACCTAACCTAACCTAACCTAACCTAACCTAACCTAACCTAACCTAACCTAACCTAACCTAACCTAACCTAACCTAACCTAACCTAACCTAACCTAACCTAACCTAACCTAACCTAACCTAACCTAACCTAACCTAACCTAACCTAACCTAACCTAACCTAACCTAACCTAACCTAACCTAACCTAACCTAACCTAACCTAACCTAACCTAACCTAACCTAACCTAACCTAACCTAACCTAACCTAACCTAACCTAACCTAACCTAACCTAACCTAACCTAACCTAACCTAACCTAACCTAACCTAACCTAACCTAACCTAACCTAACCTAACCTAACCTAACCTAACCTAACCTAACCTAACCTAACCTAACCTAACCTAACCTAACCTAACCTAACCTAACCTAACCTAACCTAACCTAACCTAACCTAACCTAACCTAACCTAACCTAACCTAACCTAACCTAACCTAACCTAACCTAACCTAACCTAACCTAACCTAACCTAACCTAACCTAACCTAACCTAACCTAACCTAACCTAACCTAACCTAACCTAACCTAACCTAACCTAACCTAACCTAACCTAACCTAACCTAACCTAACCTAACCTAACCTAACCTAACCTAACCTAACCTAACCTAACCTAACCTAACCTAACCTAACCTAACCTAACCTAACCTAACCTAACCTAACCTAACCTAACCTAACCTAACCTAACCTAACCTAACCTAACCTAACCTAACCTAACCTAACCTAACCTAACCTAACCTAACCTAACCTAACCTAACCTAACCTAACCTAACCTAACCTAACCTAACCTAACCTAACCTAACCTAACCTAACCTAACCTAACCTAACCTAACCTAACCTAACCTAACCTAACCTAACCTAACCTAACCTAACCTAACCTAACCTAACCTAACCTAACCTAACCTAACCTAACCTAACCTAACCTAACCTAACCTAACCTAACCTAACCTAACCTAACCTAACCTAACCTAACCTAACCTAACCTAACCTAACCTAACCTAACCTAACCTAACCTAACCTAACCTAACCTAACCTAACCTAACCTAACCTAACCTAACCTAACCTAACCTAACCTAACCTAACCTAACCTAACCTAACCTAACCTAACCTAACCTAACCTAACCTAACCTAACCTAACCTAACCTAACCTAACCTAACCTAACCTAACCTAACCTAACCTAACCTAACCTAACCTAACCTAACCTAACCTAACCTAACCTAACCTAACCTAACCTAACCTAACCTAACCTAACCTAACCTAACCTAACCTAACCTAACCTAACCTAACCTAACCTAACCTAACCTAACCTAACCTAACCTAACCTAACCTAACCTAACCTAACCTAACCTAACCTAACCTAACCTAACCTAACCTAACCTAACCTAACCTAACCTAACCTAACCTAACCTAACCTAACCTAACCTAACCTAACCTAACCTAACCTAACCTAACCTAACCTAACCTAACCTAACCTAACCTAACCTAACCTAACCTAACCTAACCTAACCTAACCTAACCTAACCTAACCTAACCTAACCTAACCTAACCTAACCTAACCTAACCTAACCTAACCTAACCTAACCTAACCTAACCTAACCTAACCTAACCTAACCTAACCTAACCTAACCTAACCTAACCTAACCTAACCTAACCTAACCTAACCTAACCTAACCTAACCTAACCTAACCTAACCTAACCTAACCTAACCTAACCTAACCTAACCTAACCTAACCTAACCTAACCTAACCTAACCTAACCTAACCTAACCTAACCTAACCTAACCTAACCTAACCTAACCTAACCTAACCTAACCTAACCTAACCTAACCTAACCTAACCTAACCTAACCTAACCTAACCTAACCTAACCTAACCTAACCTAACCTAACCTAACCTAACCTAACCTAACCTAACCTAACCTAACCTAACCTAACCTAACCTAACCTAACCTAACCTAACCTAACCTAACCTAACCTAACCTAACCTAACCTAACCTAACCTAACCTAACCTAACCTAACCTAACCTAACCTAACCTAACCTAACCTAACCTAACCTAACCTAACCTAACCTAACCTAACCTAACCTAACCTAACCTAACCTAACCTAACCTAACCTAACCTAACCTAACCTAACCTAACCTAACCTAACCTAACCTAACCTAACCTAACCTAACCTAACCTAACCTAACCTAACCTAACCTAACCTAACCTAACCTAACCTAACCTAACCTAACCTAACCTAACCTAACCTAACCTAACCTAACCTAACCTAACCTAACCTAACCTAACCTAACCTAACCTAACCTAACCTAACCTAACCTAACCTAACCTAACCTAACCTAACCTAACCTAACCTAACCTAACCTAACCTAACCTAACCTAACCTAACCTAACCTAACCTAACCTAACCTAACCTAACCTAACCTAACCTAACCTAACCTAACCTAACCTAACCTAACCTAACCTAACCTAACCTAACCTAACCTAACCTAACCTAACCTAACCTAACCTAACCTAACCTAACCTAACCTAACCTAACCTAACCTATTTAAAATCTTTTATACTTGGTTTCAGGCGAGCCTCGAACCTAAGACCCAGTGGCCTATCAATTTCCTTTCCAGCACCATAACCACTAGGCCACCAGCCCCCACACAAATGGGGAATCAGATGTTATATTTATATACCACACAAATTAGTTTATTGCTCATATTTCTTAATTAAACCCATTGGTGACGCTCCAATGATATAGATTAGGTGTATTTTATGATGTAGAATCCAAATGACAGGTGAAAACAGGTCAAAAAGCCATTATTCTAGTCAAAACAAGTCAATATAGGGGTTGGATATGTAATGGCTGAGCCTAACAGTTTTTTAGGGAGTTAATGCTTATATTTCTTAATTATTCACCTTTTTAGTATGTAGTTTATGTTTTATAATCCAATTTACAGGTGAAAACAGGTCAAAAACGCGTTATTATAGAGATATAATTGATAAACGAAGGAAATAGGGAGAAGAGAGGATATCCTGATCTGGTAACATTGTATGCATCTGATCTGGCAACTCTGCTATTGAAAAAATGGAGGGAACTAAATACTTTGTGTATTAACCCATTTATTACATCATTTTGGTAAGTTATACATTATTTATAGTACATTTATTTATAGTAAACAATAAATAATGTTGATAAATGTGTTAAAATAATAATATCAGGTAATAATAAGTTTCGTGTGTGTGTGTGTGTCTCTCTCTCTCTGATCTGGTAACACTGTAGGCATCTGATCTGGCAACACTGCTATACTGAGAAATGGAGGGAAAGCTGGGAAACAAAATGCTCTGTGTATTAACCAATTTATTACGTCATTTTGGTAAGTTATACATTATTTATAGTACTTTTAGCATTCAGTAAACAATAAATAATACCTTTAGTATTCAGTAAACAATAAATAATGTTGATAAATGTGTTAAATTAATGATAATAGGTAATAAGTTTCGTGTGTGTGTGTGTGTCTCTCTCCCTCTCCCTCTATCTCCCTCTCTCTCTATCTCCCTCTATCTCTATCTCCCTCTCCCTCTATCTCTCTCTCCCTCTATCTCCCTCTCCCTCTATCTTTCTCTTAATGATATATTAGTATTATTATTAAGCAAACCTAATCTATTGTAATTTCAACAGGTGCTAACGAGGTTATGAAAGGTAAGTATTATTATTATTATTATTATTATTACTATTATTATTATTATTACTATTATTATTATTACTATTATTATTATTATTATTATTATTATTATTATTATTATTATTATTATTATTGGTAAAACTACAGAAGTACTCCATTCACTATATTATACATGTTTTATATAATTATTCACTATTTTGGGCAAACTACCGTGACCTAACCTGGGCAGACTACCGTGACCTAACCTGTATAAAATACCGGGACCTAACCTGGGCTAACTACAGGGACCTAACCTGGGCTAACTACCTGGACCTAACCTGGGCAAAATACCAGGACCTAACCTGGGCTAACTACCTGGACCTAACCTGGGCAAAATACCGGGTATAACCGGTATAAACTATCATAAAGTGACTGGGGCAAATTCCCGGGACCTAGCCTAATGTGGTAACACTGCTCAAGCCTAATGTGGTAACACTGCTCAAGCCTAAACAAAAACACAGTTGTTCTGTAATAATACCCAAAATTAATCTGACCTAACCTAATTATTATTATTACTATTATTACTATTATTATTATTATTATTATTATTATTATTATTATTATTATTATTATTATTATTAACAGGTGTTGGTCTTGGAGTGGTGGCATCTTCGTCTTGGGACCAACACACACACACACACACCACAGCTGGACACCCTAACCAACTTATTACGTCATTTTGGTAAGTTATACATTATTTATAATACCTTTAGCATTCAGTAAACAATAAATAATACCTTTAGTATTCAGTAAACAATAAATAATGTTGATAAATGTGTTAAAATAATAATATTAGGTAATGATAAGCTTCGTGTGTGTGTGTCTCTATCTCCCTCTCTCTCCCTCTCTCCCTCTCTCTCTCTCTCTCTCTCTCTCTCTCCCTCTCTCTCTATCTCCCTCTCTCCCTCTCTCTTAATGATGTATTAGTATTATTATTAATATTATTAAGCAAACCTAATCTATTGTAATTTTAACAGGTGGTAACGAGATTATCAAAGGTGAAGAAAGGTAATTAATATTATTATTATTATTGTTATTATTATTATTATTATTATTATTATTATTATTATTATTATTATTATTATTATTACTATTATTATTATTATTATTACTATTATTATTATTATTATTGGTAAAACTACAGAAGTACTCCATTCACTATATTGTACATTTTTTATATAATTATTCACTATTTTGGGCAAAAAACCGGGCAGACTACCAGGACCTAACCTGGGCAAAATACCGGGACCTAACCTGGGCAGACTACCGGGACCTAACCTGGGCAGACTACCGGGACCTAACCTGGGCAGACTACTGGGACCTAACCTGGGCAGACTACCGGGACCTAACCTGGGCAGACTACTGGGACCTAACCTGGGCAGACTACCTTGACCTAACCTGGGCACACTACTGGGACCTAACCTGTATAACTTACCGTGACCTAACCTGGGCAAAATACCTGGACCTAACCTGGGCAGACTACCGAGACCTAACCTGGGCAGACCACCGAGACCTAACCTGGGCAGACTACCGTGA
>JAWZYT010005221.1:22500-26942 GCA_034508575.1 Petrolisthes manimaculis
AGACTGAACACTGTAGACTGAACACTGTAGACTGAACACTGTAGACTGAACACTGTAGACTGAACACTGTAGACTGAACACTGTAGACTGAACACTGTAGACTGAACACTGTAGACTGAATACTGTAGACTGAACACTGTAGACTGAATACTGTAGACTGAATACTGTAGACTGAATACTGTAGACTGAACACTGTAGACTGAATACTGTAGACTGAACACTGTAGACTGAACACTGTAGACTGAACACTGTAGACTGAACACTGTAGACTGAACACTGTAGACTGAACACTGTAGACTGAACACTGTAGACTGAACACTGTAGACTGAACACTGTAGACTGAACACTGTAGACTGAATACTGTAGACTGAACACTGTAGACTGAATACTGTAGACTGAACACTGTAGACTGAACACTGTAGACTGAACACTGTAGACTGAACACTGTAGACAGAACACTGTAGACTGAACACTGTAGACAGAACACTGTAGACTGAACACTGTAGACTGAACACTGTAGACTGAACACTGTAGACAGAACACTGTAGACTGAACACTGTAGACAGAACACTGTAGACTGAACACTGTAGACTGAACACTGTAGACTGAACACTGTAGACTGAACACTGTAGACTGAACACTGTAGACTGAACACTGTAGACTGAACACTGTAGACTCAACACTGTAGACTGAATACTGTAGACTGAACACTGTAGACTGAACACTGTAGACTGAACACTGTAGACTGAACACTGTAGACTGAACACTGTAGACTCAACACTGTAGACTGAATACTGTAGACTGAACACTGTAGACTGAACACTGTAGACTGAATACTGTAGACTGAATACTGTAGACTGAACACTGTAGACTGAACACTGTAGACTCAACACTGTAGACTGAACACTGTAGACTGAATACTGTAGACTGAATACTGTAGACTGAATACTGTAGACTCAACACTGTAGACTGAATACTGTAGACTGAACACTGTAGACTGAATACTGTAGACTGAACACTGTAGACTGAATACTGTAGACTGAACACTGTAGACTGAACACTGTAGACTGAATACTGTAGACTGAACACTGTAGACTGAACACTGTAGACTGAACACTGTAGACTGAATACTGTAGACTGAACACTGTAGACTGAATACTGTAGACTGAACACTGTAGACTGAACACTGTAGACTGAACACTGTAGACTGAACACTGTAGACTGAACACTGTAGACTGAATACTGTAGACTGAACACTGTAGACTGAACACTGTAGACTGAACACTGTAGACTGAATACTGTAGACTGAACACTGTAGACTGAACACTGTAGACTGAATACTGTAGACTGAATACTGTAGACTGAATACTGTAGACTGAACACTGTAGACTGAATACTGTAGACTGAACACTGTAGACTGAATACTGTAGACTGAACACTGTAGACTGAACACTGTAGACTGAATACTGTAGACTGAATACTGTAGACTGAACACTGTAGACTGAACACTGTAGACTGAATACTGTAGACTGAACACTGTAGACTGAACACTGTAGACTGAACACTGTAGACTGAACACTGTAGACTGAACACTGTAGACTGAATACTGTAGACTGAACACTGTAGACTGAACACTGTAGACTGAATACTGTAGACTGAACACTGTAGACTGAATACTGTAGACTGAACACTGTAGACTGAACACTGTAGACTGAATACTGTAGACTGAACACTGTAGACTGAACACTGTAGACTGAATACTGTAGACTGAACACTGTAGACTGAACACTGTAGACTGAATACTGTAGACTGAACACTGTAGACTGAATACTGTAGACTGAACACTGTAGACTGAATACTGTAGACTGAACACTGTAGACTGAGTACTGTAGACTGAACACTGTAGACTGAACACTGTAGACTGAACACCTAAGTGAGATGAAGCCACTTTCTCGGAAGTCTGGTAGATATTTGAAGTTTGCAGCAAGTGAAGAGAAATGTACTGTACTGTTACTTTACAAATGTAAATACAGTACAGTACTTGTATTACAATTCATATTAAGCATATTAAATGCATATAACAATTTGTATTAAGGTTTTCGCAGACAACTCATGACTGAAATGAGTCGTTGGCATGTGTGGTAGTGGTGGTAGTGGTGGTAGAGGGAAAAAGGGGGGAGTTGTGTGGTAGTGGTGGTAGAGGGAAAAAGGGGGGAGTTGTGTGGTAGTGGTGGCAGTGGTGGTAGAGGGAAAAAGGGGGGAGTTGTGTGGTAGTGGTGGCAGTGGTGGTAGAGGGAAAAAGGGGGGAGTTGTGTGGTAGTGGTGGCAGTGGTGGTAGAGGGAAAAAGGGGGGAGTTGTGTGGTAGTGGTGGCAGTGGTGGTAGAGGGAAAAAGGGGGGAGTTGTGTGGTAGTGGTGGCAGTGGTGGTAGAGGGAAAAAGGGGGGAGTTGTGTGGTAGTGGTGGCAGTGGTGGTAGAGGGAAAAAGGGGGGAGTTGTGTGGTAGTGGTGGCAGTGGTGGTAGAGGGAAAAAGGGGGGAGTTGTGTGGTAGTGGTGGCAGTGGTGGTAGAGGGAAAAAGGGGGGAGTTGTGTGGTAGTGGTGGCAGTGGTGGTAGAGGGAAAAAGGGGGGAGTTGTGTGGTAGTGGTGGCAGTGGTGGTAGAGGGAAAAAGGGGGGAGTTGTGTGGTAGTGGTGGCAGTGGTGGTAGAGGGAAAAAGGGGGGAGTTGTGTGGTAGTGGTGGCAGTGGTGGTAGAGGGAAAAAGGGGGGAGTTGTGTGGTAGTGGTGGCAGTGGTGGTAGAGGGAAAAAGGGGGGAGTTGTGTGGTAGTGGTGGTAGTGGTGGTAGAGGGAAAAAGGGGGGAGTTGTGTGGTAGTGGTGGCAGTGGTGGTAGAGGGAAAAAGGGGGGAGTTGTGTGGTAGTGGTGGCAGTGGTGGTAGAGGGAAAAAGGGGGGAGTTGTGTGGTAGTGGTGGCAGTGGTGGTAGAGGGAAGGGGGGGAGTTGTGTGGTAGTGGTGGCAGTGGTGGTAGAGGGAAAAAGGGGGGAGTTGTGTGGTAGTGGTGGCAGTGGTGGTAGAGGGAAGGGGGGAGTTGTGTGGTAGTGGTGGAACAGTTGTGTCATTTGTGAAGCTGTTACTAATGTGGCAGAGCAGGCAGTGTAGGCATTGGTTAATATAACTGGTGATGGTAGATGGCAGAATAGAGTGGAAGAGTATGTAAAGGAGAGAAACATGAGGGACAGAGTAGGGAGTAAGGAGGGAACGAGGCATCACACCTATAGATAGATAGATAGATGGGCCTGAACTATGGCTGATATTATACAACCTCTTCAATACAAACACTAATAAATTGTGTATGATCCAAATATATAATGTAAATTATATTTTGTTTTCATGCATTCACTGAGGGAATTAAAATAGTTGGAGACCCTGAAAGAAAAGAAAATGATTGAAGTTTAAAAATTACCTTTCATTTTCATATTAACTCTTTTAGGGATTTAGCAAGTGGATTTTTTGTTTGTTGTAAAAATCCATAACCTGTGTCGTAACAAAAATCCATATTCTTGTAATATGTCACAATCTAAAACTTTACCTCAGTAGTTTGTACTGGAAATGAGTGAAAAGTCTTGACAAATTAATATTTTATAGGATAATTAACATCCATTACGGTGTGATGGTTATATAGAGAATTTCATTTTTCAGTGACATCACCAGTTGGGTAGTGAAATAGGTAAACTAAGCCTCTTGAATAACATTTTGAATATTTTTAGTTATAAAAATGGTGTGACATTTTTTTGTGTAATATATTGTTATATAGATGTGGCTTGGATGGGTCCTTGGATTGATAGAATACATTGTGTGGTCTATTTTATTAATATGTTATACAGTACAGAGTTTAATTCCTTAATGTAATGTTTCAGCTGATGCCTACTGACTGAACACTTTCATACCTGACTAATGGGACTAATGAAAAGATGGAGGAGATGGTAGATGATGGTGTTGTACAGTTGGACACAGGAATGGTTGGTACAGTCCAGGTGGTGAAAGATACTTGTCCCATTTGAGTAACCATTGTGTGTCTATTATCAGGTACTTGTTATTTATTACCATCCTCAATACTGACTTCTGCCCCTGATGTCTCCTATTTGGCACTAAGGAACACACACACACACACACACACACACACACACACACACACACACACACACACACACACACACACACACACACACACCATCCTCAATACTGACCTCTGCCCCTGATTTTTCCTATTTGGCACTAAGGAACACACACACACACACACACACACACCATCCTCAATACTGACTTCTGCCCCTGATGTCTCCTATTTGGCACTAAGGAACACACACACACACACACACACACACACCATCCTCAATACTGACTTCTGCCCCTGATGTCTCCTATTTGGCACTAAGGAACACAC
>JAWZYT010005222.1:0-48553 GCA_034508575.1 Petrolisthes manimaculis
AAGTGTGGAGACGTGAGTGATGAAAAGGTGTGTGTGTCTGTGTGTGTGTGTGATAAAACGGGGAGAGGAGGAGGAGGAGGGAGGAGGAGGAGGAGGAGGAGGAGGGAGGAGGAGGAGGAGGAGAGAGGAGGAGGAGGAGGAGGAGGAGGAGGAGGAGGAGGAGGAGGAGGAGGAGGAGGGAGGAGGGAGGAGGAGGAGGAGGGAGGAGGAAGGAGGGGTGAGGAGGGAGGAGGAGGAGGGTGAGGAGGAAGAAGGAGGAGGAAGGAGGAGAAGGAAGGAGGGGTGAGGGAAGGTCATAGACATCAGCTTGGCCATGTGGGGTGGTTGGTGGTCACTGAATCTTACCGTAAACGTCTGAACACCTGCATGAATGTTTGTGTGTGTGTGTGTGTGTGTGTTTGTCTTTATGTGTGTGTGTGTTTATGGTTTTTTTTGTGTGTGTTTGTGTGTATGTGTATATGTGTGTGTTTGTGTTTGTGTTTATGTGTGTGTATATGTGTGCATGTGTGAATGTATATATATATAATATATATATATATATATATATATATATATATATATATGTGTGTGTGTGTGTGTGTGTGTGTGTGTGTGTGTGTGTGTGTGTGTGTGTGTGTGTGTGCCTGCCCTCCTCTGCCCGCCGTGCCCTGCCTACCGACCTTAATCTAGCCTGAAATCACCCTCTACCTACCTACCTACCTACCTACCTACCACCCTTCATCTTACATAGCCCTATCCTACCTAACACTACCCATCCCCCATCCTGCCCTATTCCAGACTCTCCCCCCCCCCTTCCGCTACCTTCCATTTCCTCCCTACCCCTTCTCTCCCCCTACCCTCACCTACCCTACCCTAACCCAGCCTACCTATATACTGTAGCTTCCCTCCCTATCTACCTCTATCTTGCTTTCCCTGCCCACTGCCTACTTTCCCCCTGCCTTCCTTCCTTCCTTTATCTTTCTTTCTTCCTTCCTTCCTTCCTTCTGCTTTCACTCTACTCCCCTGCCCACCCCTGCCAGTCAAACCTTCTAACCCCTTTCCATTTCTCACCCTGTCTTCTTCCTTCTCCCTACCCTCTGTCCACCCCTGCCAGTCAAACTTTCTAATTAGCTCTATTTTTTCACCCTGTTTTCTATTTTTCACCCTGTCTTCTAATTTGCTCTATTTTTTCACCCTAGCTGCTTCCCTCCTTCTCCCTGCCCACCTCCTCCCTTTGTTCATCCCCTGCCCCTCACCCTACCCACAAGGAGAGTACCCTACCTACCCCTGCCAAACAATCACACAACTCTACATACAGAAAATAATCAAACGAAAACATGTGGGAATACTATGGACAAGTAAATAAATAAAATAAAATTAGTGTTAATAATAATAATAATAATAAGAAGAAGAAGAAGAAGAAGAAGAAGAAGAAATAAAGATTAAACAAAAGACGAAGGAGAAGATGAAAAAATATATAACAGAAAAAAAAAAAAATCTCTCTCTCTCTCTCTCTCTCTCTCTCTCTCTCTCTCTCTCTCTCTCCTCTCTCTCTCTCTCTCTCTCTCTCTCTCTCTCTCTCTCTCTCTCTCTCTCTCTCTCACACACACACACACACACACATTAAAAGGCAACAAACACTCACTCAAGGACGAGGTGGGGGGTTCAACGACCTTCAAGTCACTCTCTGGATGGTCGAGGTTGGGGGGGAGGGGGGAAGGGGGGGGGTGTTAGCTGGGTGGTGAGGGGGGAGGTGGGGGGGGAGGGGGGGCAAAATTTAACCGTATACCATAAAATTCCTCCATTTTTTCCTTCCTTATTTTCTTATTTTACTTATTTTCCTTCATTTGATTGTTGTTGTTGTTGTTGTTTGTTGTTGTTTATTGTTGTTGTTGTTGTTGTTTAAGTTGGTAGCATAGTTCTTTTTTTGGTACCACATTGGAGTGCCTTGATTCCTCCAAAAGCATGTATGCAAGGAAACAGGACCATGCAGATGAACAAAAACAATAATGGTGTTCCGTTGCTTGGAATAGTTTGGAGGATTCAGTTGCTCCAGATTTACCAACACAAAATTTCTTACCCAGCTTATTCATTAACAAACCCCGTGAAAATAATTAGATTTAGACTTCTGATTCCTCCTAAACCATGCCACGAAACAACAGCCTCCTTCCCTATAGGTGTGTGTGTGTGTGTGTGTGTGTGTGTGTGTGTGTGTGTGTGTGTGTGTGTGTGTGTGTCGTGGCAATATTTGAAGTAATCGTTTATATCTCGTTTATAATTTAAGAGGATAAGGAGGGAGATAATGACTTCTACTACTACTACTACTACTATTACTATTACTATACACACTGTCTGTCTGTCTGTCGGCCTGTCTGTCTGACTGTTTGTCTCTCTCTCTCTTTATCTCTCTCTCTTTCTTTCTCTCTCTCTCTTTCGCTCTCTTTCTCTCTCTCTCTCTCTCTCTCTCTCTCTCTCTCTCTCTCTCTCTCTCTCTCTCTCTCTCTCTCTCTCTCTCTCTCTCTCTCTCTCACGTACGCCTAGCAACACTCACTCTCCACTTTTCTCTCACATACAACCAAACTCGTATTCTCATTAGTTTGAAAAAAATACATTAATATCCATAAATCTAAAAAAAAAAAAAAAAAACACGCACACGATTTCTCTCTCTCCCTCTTTTTTTCTCTCTCTCACACACGCACACACTCACACATACATACATACATACATACGCACTACGAGTACCACAGGTGCGAAACGTACCCAAATAGCAGAATGTGTGTGTGTGTGTGTATGTGTGTGTGTGTATGTGTGTGTGTGTGTACCATGTCTTCCACCATACGTTGTGTACATACCGTGTATCTGTCACGTGACACGGTAAAGGTAAGGACGTGTAGTAGCCGTGACAAGGACAGAGTCAGGTATGTTGACAAGTACAGTACAGGGTTAGGTGTGCAGACAAATACAGTACAGGGTCAGGTATGTTGACAAGTGCAGGGTCAGAGGTGGGGCAACAAGGACAAGGGAGGAAGGGGGGAGGGAGGAGGACAAGGGCGGAAGGGGTGGGAGGATGGGGGTGGGGGGCAGTGGCTTCAGACGGCAGGGGCAGAGTCCATTGGTGGGGGTGGAGACGAGAGGTGCACATTTGGAAGGAGGCAGGTAACAGAGGGAAGGGTGAGGGGGAGGTAAGGGGGGCAGGGAAAGGGAGGAGAGGAAAGGGGGCCGGGAAAGGTATGGGAGGGAAGGGGGGCAGGGTGAGGGGTAGGGGTGTCCAAACTGTGAGTAGGCAGGGGTGCGGCCAGGGTGCTGACCGCCGGCACCACCACCACTATAAGCCTCACAGACAGGCAGGCAGGTGGGCAGGCCGGCTGGTTGGCTAACGACATCAAACCCATTACCATAATACTCACCAACCACACCTTATATGGCGGACTTCTATATCTATCTCATTCATCTCGATCCCTCATGAATAAATGGGTTATGTGGCGGGGTGAAGTGAGGTTGAGTGAGGACGTGACTATATGCATGACACCATTTGTAAAACCTACATACATAATGCCTATATAATCACTCGTAACAACAACAACGACGTTAGTGTTGCTTATAGACAACAACCTTAGATAGTCTGGGTAAGAAACGTAATGAACTGTGAAGGAAGAGTAGTATAGGTGACGGACCCAAAGATGATAAAGGAGGAGAGAGAGAGGAAAGAAAACATCTGCCTGAGACCAGATACCAGCCAATTAACGAATAGGCCTACAAACTGTCTAGACGCTCTGAGAAAGGTGAGTCACCTGGTTTTTTGTGAGGCCAGGCGAAAATGGAGAGACACAATTGGAATCCCAAGCACAGGCCACCTTGGTACGGGACCAAGCAAAAACTGGTACAAAAAAGGTGAGGAGGGGCGGAGGGGAGGTCCGTTGGAGGAGTGTAGGTCGATGTCCCCACATGTGTGTGTAGGAGCCGGGGTCATGTAGTGGTACACCAATAGTCCTACTTCTTGGCACAACAACCTCACTCTTACATAGTAATATATATATGACATAAACATATATCTTGGTATTTATACTTGTATTGCATTTATTTATTTTCATCATTTTTGTCTCCCGTAGGAGGGTATTGCATGTATAGTGTTGTTGGCAATATTTTAAGAGTTTTGGCGCCCCTTCGGCCTCAGTCACTCCTTTTCAGTTCTTCAACTGTCCCTCTTTTATTTCTATTTCCTTCCTGCTTGCTGTCTCCACCTTCTTTTGTCGCTATATGACCTCGCTGTTGCGGCGCCTATTATCAATTAATTAATCAATCCATTAATCCTTCTTTTTGTGTGTTATAGGTATATACTGTTGGTCACAAGTCATGAGTTGTTTGGTAGTGTACAATAAACACATCTCCACTAGTCTTAGGAGGCATTTTAATTTGTGTGTTTATTTTAAAAATTTGTCCACTGAAAATGAAATTGATTAATTGTTGAAACTTAACTAATTCTGAATCTAAAATGACCAGGAATATTTTTATAGTATTAAAATCAGTGTGTAGTGTCAGTGGCCCTGGGCTGGCCAATGACCCTGTGAGGTGGTGGTGGCGGTAGTGGTGGTGGTGGTAGTGGTAGTGGTGGTGTAGTGACTAGGGACAGTGCACCTGCCCCTGTCCCTACCTCTGGCCTACCTGAGGAGATGGGTTTGTCTAGTGGGTGGCAGTGAAAGCAGAGAGGTAAGTATCACGCTCCCTCATCTAAACCTGACCAGAGAGAGAGAGAGAATCTTCCGACTCGGGGCATTACAGTTGCCTTGTCCCTCAGGCCAGTCATCGACCCCTGGCCCAACGCCCTCCTCAGCCTCACTCACATCATTAAGTCCCCCTTCGCCAAATCGGGATAACATATGTAAGAAGTGACTGGCGGCCGAAACGACTGTACTCATTTTCATCGTTCAAGTAGGCAGTTTCGTAATCCATTCACGTAAAAAAGGAAAATAGGGAGTTTTATCATTCATTCACACGGTTATAGAGAAGGAAGATACTATTAGCCCTATACCTTTGTTCTTGGGTACATAAGGAATGGTGGTACTAGACACATTCATAGTTGATTCAAATAGGACGTAAGTGTAAATATTTTAGGAACTGAGTCCATGAACACACAAACGAGTATAGCCATCATCATAACTCCTTTCATTCACAAATATATCGACTCAAGCCTAAGTCCCGTAATATTGGTAACATACACACATGTCAACACAAGGAGTTTCATGTGGTGACATGGTAAACGGACCTATGTATGTACAGTCACGGTCAATAACGTCCTCATAATATGTATTATTGTGTGCGTGTGTGTGTGTGTGCGAGTGTGTGTGTGTGTGAGTGTGTGTGTGATTTTGAGATGCTATAAACACCATTATCGAATGGAGGATAGAATATAAATTGCCTATCAGTACCGTACATTAAATAATTATATATATATTTTGTCCGTGTCGAGAAAGTGTTGCCGTAACTGTAGGAGACTGCAGTGGAGTAAATAGTTAGTTGTGATGTGTAGTGTGTTGACCTAAGGTTGTTGGTGACGCAGTAGCAGCACTCCGATGGTTACCACTTGATGGTGAGGCTGCAGCAGCACTCCGGGGGTCACCACTTGATGGTGAGGGTTCGTGTAGTCACCAACTATGTGTTGTGCTACTAAAGATGACTCCTGTGCAGGGGCCTTTGTCCGGTTTTCTCCACTACAGCTGCTCAACCTTAGGAGCTAGTGTCTATTTACTCTCTCAGGGGAGTGTTGTCTACAATTCTCTTTGTGTAATGTGCTCAAGGTAGAGAGAGAGATGCAGTGAATAGTTCCCAATTGGTTTAATGTAAAAACAAGTTATTATTTATGTACAGGTTGCGACAGACATGACGTTAACATAGATACAAGTATTTTATGCTAATAAATCTATAATACATAATTTGTACATATGAAATTTGGTAAGAGTATACAGACAATGATATTACATAATATGATAAAGAGAAAATGCTGAAAGAAATTACATAGACGAAGGAATGTAATGGTAAAAGAATAACAATACAGGGCAGGCAGATAATGGTTAACAAAGAAAATGGGCCTACAGTATTTTTAGGGTACACTACAATACTCCCCCCCTAGTTTCGAGGAAGGAGGAACGATACTCTTGTGTGTCGTACTTCGTCATTTTCAGCATGCGTTGGAGGAACAGTCACTTGCACTGCTTGTAGCATCTGGTCTGGATTCAGGATGTAAGCAGGCTTGACCCGGTCTATGGCCACAACGTCTTGAGAACCATGTTTGTCGATGGTGAAGTTCTTCCTCGTCCTGCGAACTACTCGGAAGGGGCCCTGATATGGTTGCTGAAGGGGCCTTTTGACTGTATCGACTCTGACAAAGACGTGTGTGCAGGCTTCCAGGTCCTGGTGAACGAAGGTCTTCGTGTTGGATGTACGAGGCTGCACTGGCTGGAGGCACTTCATGGCATTTTTCAGGTGTGTTGCAAAGTCCTGAACGCTGCAAGGCTCGGGGTCTGGTGTGGCAGAGAGAAGCTCACCTGGGAGCCTGAGGGTAGAGCCATATACGAGCTCAGCAGAGGAGTTGTGCAGATCCGTCTTGAGTGAAGTTCTGATGCCAAGGAGGACAAGAGGTAGTGCTAGTGACCAATCTTCTCTGTGGGCTGAAGCTGCCAGGGAAGATTTCAGCTGGCGGTGGAATCGTTCAACCGTTCCGTTGGCCTGTGGGTGATAGCTGGCGGTCCTGTATCGGCGGATGCCAAGGAGTATCATGACCTTATTCCACACACTCGACTCAAACTGACCACCACGGTCGGAAGTAAGGCTTAGAGGCACACCAAACCTGGATACCCATGTTGCGATGAAGGCACGTGCAACCGTATCTGTGGTGATGTTGGCAAGAGGTGCAGCTTCAGGCCAGCGAGTGAAGCGGTCCACACAGGTGAGTAGATATCGATAGCCATTGGAGTACGGAAGTGGGCCAACGAGGTCTATGTGGACATGGTCAAATCTCTCGGTGACTGGTGTAAAGGTGGCTGCAGGAGAGTGTGTATGGCGTGTGACTTTAGAAGCTTGACATTGTATACATGTGCGTGCCCAGTGTCTGACGTTCTTATTTATGCCTTCCCATATGAAGCGGGAAGACATCATCTGGTGCGAGGCACGGATTCCAGGGTGAGAGAGGTCATGTAACTTCTTGAAGAGCTGGTGTCGATGTTTCTCTGGTACGTATGGACGGAGAGTGTCTGTAGAGGTGTCAGCGTACAGTGTGACCTGGGTGTCTGGAAGTGTAATCTTCTTCATCTGTAGTGCAGGGTTATCCAACAGTCGCTGTAGCTCAGCGTCACCGACTTGATCAGCAGCAATGGTGGCATAGTCGATGGGAGAAGATATTACAGTACTGATGTTTCGAGAGAGGGCATCAGCTGGGGCATTGTCGGCACCTTTGACGTATCGTAGATCAGTAGTAAACTGGGCAATGTAGTCCATGTGGTGCATTTGTCGTGGTGTGTAAGAGTCTTTATTTCTGAGAAATGTTGTAGTGAGTGGCTTGTGGTCAGTGTAGATGTGGAAACTGCGTCCTTCGATGAAGTAGCGAAAACGCTTGACAGCTTTGAAGATGGCAAGTAGCTCTCTGTCATAGGCGCTGTACTTTGACTCTGTCGGGGTGAGTTTCTTGGAAAAGAAGGCAATTGGCTTCCAATATGTACCGACACGCTGTTGTAGGACTGCACCAACACCAATGTTTGAGGCGTCTGTAGCAATTGAAGTTTCTGCGTCAGGTGCGGGGAAAGACAGCGTGGCAGCGTCACTGAGGGCTTGTTTTGTTGAAAGGAAAGCCGCTTCTGCTTCTTCAGTCCAGATGAGGGTAACAGATTGACCTCTCTTGCAAGGTTTGATCATGGCGTACAATGGTCGTAGCAGGAGTGAGCAGTGTGAAATGAAGCGGTTATAGTAATTAACCATCCCAAGGAACTCCTTGAGCTGGCGTTGGGTAGACGGCTTGGGAAACTGCTGGATGGACTCGCACTTTGAGGGAAGTGGAGCAATGCCTGCTGGAGAGACTGTGTGACCTAGGAACTCAAGGGATGTTACGCCGAGTTCGGACTTGTCTGTGTTGATTTGGACGCCATAATCTTGCAGTCTCTGGAGGACTTCTTGGAGGTGTTGTTTGTGGCTGGCTTCATCAGGACTAGCGATGAGAAGGTCATCTATGTAGGCGAAACAGTAGGGTAGACCTCGAAGGACCTGGTCTATGAAGCGTTGAAATGTTTGTGCCGCATTCCGCAATCCAAAGGGCATCCGGACGTATTCGAACATGCCAAAAGGTGTGATAATGGCCGTCTTCGGGATGTCAGTGGGATGGACTGGAATCTGATGAAAGGCTTTGATGAGGTCGATCCGAGAGAAGATTGTAGAACCTGAGAGTTGGGAAGTGAACTCTTGAATGTTGGGCACAGGATATCTATCTTCTACGGTGCATGAGTTGAGGGCACGGTAGTCTCCACAGGGTCGTATCTCTCCAGTCTTCTTAGGAACAATGTGAAGAGCCGATGACCAGTTGCTGCTGCTGGGCCGTATAATGCCTTTACTCATCAGAGATTCGAACTCAGCTTTGGCTTTCTTGTAACGCTCAGGGGCTAAGCGTCGGGCCTTGGCGTGCACTGGGGGTCCGGTAGTCTCTATATGATGAGTCACGTTATGCTTGGCAGGTATGCTGGATGAGTAGGGTTGTGTCAGCATAGGGAACGACTTAAGGAGGTCAGCAAACTTGTGGTCATGGTTGATAGTAGACAGGTGTGTGCTGTCACCAGGTGCTGGCTGTGCATTAGCAGAGATATCTGTGAGTGGGTCAATCAATTTTTGTCCTCTTACGTCTACCATCAGGTTGAAGTGACGGAGAAAATCAGCACCAAGGATGGCTTGTGACACTGCTCCTACGTAGAATGTCCATTGAAAAGAGCGGCGAAGGTTCAGATCCAGATGCACTGTTTGCCGCGAGTATACAGGTATCCTGGTACCATTAGCAGCGTAGAGATGCAAAGAAGGAGGTAGCGACCGCTGGCTGGTTGTAGCAGGGAGGACACTAACGTCGGCACCGGTGTCTACCAGGAACTTGGTATGGGACCGGCGATCAAAGATATGGAGCAGCGCAGACTGAGTATGACAAACATTATGCTGCGTTAATGTTCGCCGTTGTAGTTTGACGCCGTGTAGCTGCAGGGCTTTTCACACTTGAGAGCCTTATCCATAAACCTGCGATGGTAGTAGCAGAGGTTTGAAGTGCTCCTTGAACGTGACCGATAGTGTTGGCGGTTTGGCGTCGAGGATCGGTAACTTTGGCGGTCGTTCATTTGTTTCTTCATGTTGCTGACTTCCATTGTAAGTTGGGAAACTAGACTGACAAGCTGGGCAATTTGGGAATTTTCTTGTGTTGAGATGGAGGAGATTGGTGATGCTGATACAGGTGGAAGAGTTGCCATGTAGTCGTCTGCAAGATTGGCAAGCTCATCTGGTGGCAGCTTGCCTTTCACACTGATGAGAGCACGTTGAATGTCGGATGGCAGGCGTTGGTAGAACAGTTGTTTGAATAGATCTTTATCAAAGGCCTGGTACTTGTCACCAAGCAGTGTCTTCATTCGACGTAGTAAGTCTGTAGGCTTCTCTCCACCAAGTTCTTCTCTTGATAGCAACTCACGGAGACGAGCTGCCACTGATGATTGTAGGCGATTTAAAATTGCTGCCTTAAGATCTTCATAGGGTGTAGCAGAGGTTGAGGCTGAAGTAATGACATCAGACACTTGAGTGAGAACTTCAGGTGGTAGCAGGCTTGCGGCATGTGAGAATTTAGTGAGGCTTTTCTTGATGTTAGAAGCAGCAAAACTACACTCCAGTATTGAGAACCATATGGTGGGGTCTTGGTTGCAGAAAGCAGGGGCTCTCATGGCTACACTAGTGGCAGTGTAGTTGCCTGAGTTAGAGAGATCCTCAGTAGACATACTGGTCAGTGAACTCAGGGTGTAAGTGCTGACAAGAGTTACCTGATATCACGATAGCTGCGTTAGCCAAGTTACATGAGTATGCTGAATACACTGGCACTGTATCCACACACAAGGCACTAATAATACACGACAATACACTGTAACTCAAGAGTGAAGCACTGTAATCTAGGGTGAGGCACTATAATCCAAGGCGAAGCACTGTAATCCAAGGTGAGGCACTGTAATCCAAGGCGAAGCACTGTAATCCAAGGCGAAGCACTGTAATCCTAGGCGAAGCACTGTAATCCTAGGCGAGGCGCTGTAATCCAAGGTGAGGCGCTGTAATCCAAGGCGAGGCGCTGTAGTCCAAGGTGAGGCGCTGTAGTCCAAGGTGAGGCGCTGTAGTCCAAGGTGAGGCGCTGTAGTCCAAGGTGAGGCGCTGTGGTCCAAGGTGAGGCACTGTTGCTGGTAGCTAGACTGCTGCGAGGACCAGTGGTGAATAGGTGTTGGACTGCAGGCAGTAACAGCGTAGTTGGAGGCTTACAGATGGCTGATGTGGACTGGTGTTGCCTCAGGGTTCACAGCTACATTGTAGAGTAGCCAGATAGGATGGACAGTAGTGGGAGCAACAGCTGCACAGGAGAGGTAGCAACTTGAGTAAGTCACCTCTTGATGGTGACTGCCAGTCCAAGGCGTTAATGTTGAATATAATGGAGTAGCAGCAGCACTCCAGGTCACTACTTGACAGTGACTGTAGGGCGAAAGCGTTCTTGTAGACTGCTGCAGCTGCCTTCTTCAGGAGGTCACCACTTGTTGGTGAAGCTTGTAGCAGCACGCCGAGGGTCACCACTTGTTGGTGACGCAGTAGCAGCACTCCGATGGTTACCACTTGATGGTGAGGCTGCAGCAGCACTCCGGGGGTCACCACTTGATGGTGAGGGTTCGTGTAGTCACCAACTATGTGTTGTGCTACTAAAGATGACTCCTGTGCAGGGGCCTTTGTCCGGTTTTCTCCACTACAGCTGCTCAACCTTAGGAGCTAGTGTCTATTTACTCTCTCAGGGGAGTGTTGTCTACAATTCTCTTTGTGTAATGTGCTCAAGGTAGAGAGAGAGATGCAGTGAATAGTTCCCAATTGGTTTAATGTAAAAACAAGTTATTATTTATGTACAGGTTGCGACAGACATGACGTTAACATAGATACAAGTATTTTATGCTAATAAATCTATAATACATAATTTGTACATATGAAATTTGGTAAGAGTATACAGACAATGATATTACATAATATGATAAAGAGAAAATGCTGAAAGAAATTACATAGACGAAGGAATGTAATGGTAAAAGAATAACAATACAGGGCAGGCAGATAATGGTTAACAAAGAAAATGGGCCTACAGTATTTTTAGGGTACACTACAAGGTGTCCTGCCTGGTACCAGCTGGTGTGGAGGCTGGGATGGTGTGGTGTGGTGGGTCACCGACCTGGTTGACCCTGAGATGGGACATTACTACCTTCCTTCAGTCCCGTGAACTCCCACTCCTACACACACACACACAGGCACGGACGTACTCACACACACTCACATACTCACACACACTCACATACTCACACACACACGCACACTCACACTCACTCTCACGGACATATGTACACACACACACATACACACAGGCACGCATGTACTCACACATTCACACACTCACACACACATGCACTCACACTCACATACACTCATTGACACACACACAGGCACACACGTACTCACATATACACACAGGCACGCACGTACACACATATACACACACACACACACACACACACATGGACATATGTACACACACACACATCTACACACATGCTCCTGAGGCTGACATGGCAGGATATAGATTACAACAACACCAAATCTTTCTTCACTTTGCGAGAAATGAAGTAAACATTGTGTGACTCTTTTGGTGGTGAAGTGCAGGGAATGTCTCTGATTCCTCCTAAACTATTCCAAGCAACAACAACAACAACAACAACAACGACAGCAACAACATCAACAACAACAACGATAAAGACAGCAACAACATCAACAACAACAACATCAACAACATCAACAACAGCAATAACATCAACAACAACATCAACAACAGCAATAACATCAACAACAACAATAACAACAACAACAACATCAACAACGACAATGACAACAACAACAATTATCGTTCATCTGGTTCTGTTTCCTGGCGATACCTTGGAGGAATTTATAGACACTCCAGCGTACCTAAAGTATAATTATCCCCTACAGTTGCTATTAATTATAAACAATCCCAAAGTTGCAATCCTCACTTTTTTTTTTTTTTTTTTTTTTTTTTTTTTTATACTGGGGTCAGCATTGCAGGTTTCCCAAATTTGACACACAACCATCGGCTCAAGTGGATGTACTGTACAGTCACCATCATAATAACCACCAACACTTTCCTTTCATCGTATAAATAAATCAGTATCATATCAAAATACAATCATACAACAACACCTTACGTCAACTCGACCCCCTCAATTATTATTATTATTATGAGCTGGGTAATCATACACGTGTTGTTCTTTATTACCAAGATATTTACTACGATGGAAGGAGAGTGTCGGTGGATATATGATGGTGACTGTACATTTATAGCAAAGGAAAATATATAATTATTAAGGGGAGAATATTTGGGTACAGTACAATCGGATACCAAAGTCGAAGCCTGAGATCTGAAGCAGGCGGTTTCTGGACGACAGCCCACCCGAACCATCACCTGACTACACACACACACACACAAAAAAAAAAAAAAAAAAAACGTAAGGTCTGTTGTGGTCTGTGATTCTATGTAACAAACCATCACCAGGTTACACACACCAATCTCAGCTTTAGACTCAGCACCTTCATTTCCCCTCCAAAGTATGCCAGGAAACAGGACCAAAGTAACAAATATATAATAATAATAATAATAATAATAATAATAATAATAATAATAATAATAATAATAATATAGTAACAAAAGTATAATGATGTCTGGCCTGTTGTTACTGGGAATAGTTTGCAGGAAATCATTAACTCCTAAAAAAAATAATATCAAAACTATATAAGCCAAAACTATATATGCTGTGGAAAAGATATAAAAGGCTACTGATTCCTCCACACTATGCCACGGAGGAACCAGCTGGCGACTGACTCCCATGTTACTCTAATGGAGGGATGGGGGGGGGGAGGAGGGGGGTAATGTGTTTCGTGGCAGAGCTTGGAGGAATCAGTACCCCTCCAATTTACCAAGACACTACATAATTATAATATATCCTCTTTATTTATGAAGCAACTTTTCGTGCGTTCTCTGAAAGGTAGTGTGTGTGTGTGTGTGTGTGTGTGTATTTATGTGTGCGTGTGGGTGTGTTTATGTGTGCGTGTGGGTGTGGGTGTGTGTGTGTGACATACAGGGACTATAATACAATCTTTTTTCTTCCTTTACACACAGACTTCTTTAACTAGGGTGAGTGATATCGTCTGACATAATATATAGAACAGTTACTATGGTGAACAACAATGTATTCCCTCAGCCAGACACAATATGAATGAAGTCTTTGTGGTTCGAGTAACAAAACAGTTTGTCCCCAGCCCTCTGTTGCTTATTCCTTCAAACCACAGGTGCTTCTATCATATTGTGTTGGTTGAAGCTACTGTACACTCACGAGCACAAATAAGTATCTAGGTGAACTTCCAATACCTAGAGATAGTTGTTGTTGTTGAAGTTCCTCTAGCTGTCTGGCCGAGCAGCCCCGAGCTGCTGAGGAAGGCCATGGCCTGAACTGGGCTTTCCCACAGTGTCCTCAGAGAGTGTATGTTGTGTTTTTGGCGAGTGTGGTTGTGTGCATTGCAGTCTTCAATAATGTGTTTAATAGTAAGTAAATACACAATAAGATCACCATATGGCATTAGTTAAGTTGTTTAAATTGGACTGTTCAAAGCTTCAACCAAAAACTGAATACTTCTTAATAGTGCTCGAGACTGTACGCTGCTGCTGCTGCTGCTGCTGGCCTGAATAATAACACCACCAGACAGATACACAACAACAACATCGAACTGGAAAATATTGTAATATAAACTATAGGAGGTTGTACTGAGGCTTCCACGTCTCATTGTATAGTGTGGGGTGATATTATAGGAGTGAGCATTGGTGTTTTGGTGTGTGCTGGGTTGGTGGTAGTGAGGCTGTGTTTGTGAGACCATGTTTATATTGTTTGTTTGTTTGTATGTATGTGTGTGTGGTTGCCAGAGAGTGCATGTTTGTTTGTTTGTTTGTGCATGTGTACAGTACCCGTGTGTGTGGGAATCCTGTTTGTGTGTTTGTGCAGGCGTGTGTTAGGATATATATGTATGTGGATTTGTATGTGTGTGTGAGTGTGTGTGTGTGTGTGTGTGTGTGCATGTCATTGTTTGGTACAGTGTGTTTGTGAGTGTGTTGTTGTTGTGTGTGTATGTGTGCATGCGCGCTCGCCCAAATTTGCATGTCATTGTTTGGTACAGTGTGTGTGTGTGTGTGTGTGTGTATGTGTGTGTGTGTGTGTGTGTGTGTATTTGTGTGTGTGTGTGTGTGTGTGTGTGTGTGTGTGTGTGTGTGTTGTGAATAAATATAGCTAAATGTACGAGGAATTCAAGTCCACCAAAAGTTATAATAATAATAATAGAGACGAGGGCTTCAGTGTGTTCTCTGCTGACCACCCAGACTGATGGATGGATGGATGAAGCTGTCTGTCTGTCTGTCTGTCTGTCTGGTAAACCCTGGCTGGATGCTGTAGGGGTCAGTGTTGGGGGTCGGGGGAACACTGATTAGGTCTAGGGGAGAATTGGCTATATATATATATATATATATATATATATATATATATATATATATATATATATATATATATATATATATATATATATATATATATATATACAGCACACTCGTGATACGTAATTTCTGGCCATAGACAAACATCGAGCACCACACACACACACACACACACACACATACACACACACACATACACACACCCTGCATTCGAACTCAGCCTGTATAAGTGTACTGGGTGGGGAAATGAGCAATCAATACCAAGCAATTCGAAGCTTGCTGCTCCTCACACTCTGGTCAGATATTATGTATCACGTGTGTACGTATCTGGGGATTTGTCATTGGCTGTGTGTGTGTCTGGAGGAAGGTTTCTGAAGGGAAGGAGAGAGTTCAGGAAAAAAAAAGTAAAGTGGGTGAATTTTAGATGTTTGAAGAAGGAGAGGAGAGGAGAGGATGGAAGGAAGAATATAAGGAAAGAAGAGGAGAAGAGGCTAGGTGGAAAGTAAGTGGGAAGGAAGAAGCTAGAAGATAGAAAGAGGGAGGAAGGAAAGAAGGAAGGAAGGAGGGAAGGAATAGGAAAAGGGATCAGGCAGAAAGGATAAGATAGATGTACAGTATGATATTTTAAGGGTCTATGTTACAACGAGGAATAAAGAGAAGAAAAGGTATAGGAACAAATGGAAAAATGAGGAACGAAAGAAGGAAGGAAAAAAGAACAGAAGGAATACACAAGAAAATAATTCAGGAGGGAGGAAGGGAGGCAGACAGGCAGACAAGCAGGCGAGGAGAGGAGTAGATATGAGGAGTTGGGGGTGGAGGGAAGGGAGAGGAGCAGAGGAGAGACAGGGATGGAAGAAGGGTGAGGGGGGAAGGGAGAGGAGTAGATGAGAGACAGGGGAAGGGGGAAGGGGAAGGGGGGAAGGGAGAGGAGCAGAGGAAGGACATGGGATGGGGAAAGGGGGAAGTGGAAGGAGGAAGGGGGAAGAGGGGATTCGAAGAGGGAAGGGGGGGGGGGATGGGGGGAAAGGGGCTCATCCTTCGGTCGTTAAACTTTGAATCATTTGTTAGGCACAAGGTCCTTCAACCCCCAACCCTCATCTCCCTCCCTCCTCCTTCTCCTCCTCCTTCTCCTCCTCACATCCACTCACCCTCTTTTTGCCCCCATCTCTACCCCCCTCCCTCTCACTCCTTCTTCACCCCATACACCCCAAATTAACCATCTCTTCTCCCCTCCCTCTCACCCCTTCATTATCCCCACCCTCTTCTCCCTCCCCCTCCCTCTACACCCCTTCTTCACCCCTACCATCTTCTCCACCCCCCCTCCCCCTCCCCCTCCCTCTACACCTCCCCAACACACACACACCTTCACCTGTACACAAGAATGAGAGGTGGATATCGCAGTGGGACATTTGAAGGCGACGGATTCTAAGTGTAGTGTATGGAAAGAAGTATGTATGTATGTATGTATGTCGTATAAAGCTGACTAACTAACAAAGGATGTTGGCGGCACAAACCTTTTATCATTAACACTTATCTTGTGGGGTCAATATTAAGTTGTTATTATTATTGCTATTATTATTGCTATTATTATTGCTATTATTATTGCTATTGCTATTATTATTATTATTATTATTATTATTATTATTATTATTATTATTATTACTATTATTACTATTATTACTATTACAATTGCTATTGCTATTGCTACTATTATTATTATTATTATTATTATTATTATTATTATTATTATTATTATTATTATTATTATTATTATTATTATTATTATTATTATTATTATTATTATTATTATTATTATTATTATTATTATTATTATTATCATTATTATTATTACTACTATCACTATCACTATTACTATTACTATTACTATTACTATTGTTATTGTTATTATTATTGCGTTTTGGGAAGTGCGGGAGTAGGGGGACAGGCTTGGCTTGGCTTGACTTGGATGGGGGTTAGGGGGGTGCAGGAATAGGGGACAGGCTTTCTACCCACCCCATGCCTTAGTTAGTTAGTGCCTTAATGAAGTGAGTGAGGTCGTCTGTTTTCCAATTTACCAAACAAAGAATCTTCCCTCAACTAACTAACTAACTAAACTGCTAACTAACTAACTAACTAACTAACTAACTAACTAACTAACTAACTGACTGAATGACTGACTGACTGACTAATAAACTAATAAATAAACAAACAAACTAACTAACTAACTAACAAGATATGGGTAAGGAAGCAAGGTTTATAGGACAACCAACCGTTATGCTGGAGTTGTGTTGAGTCGAGTGAGTGAGTGAGTGAGGCGTGTTCCTCTATATGTATTGAATATGTATGAAGCAGGCAGTTTGTTACTCAAGGAGGTGGCAATACTCCTCGCTAGTCCATCAATACACACACACACACACACACACCCACACACACCTCAAGTTCGTATAGGCTACGTTAGGCTACCGACCGACTTCTGCGAACTGGGCTACGAAATAGGTTCTTTTTTGCTCGTGTGTTGAGATGATCATTATTCTGTTTTGGGATTGATTGATGTGTAGAGAGGAATTGATGTGGATGGTTAAAAAGATGGTTGTGGTAAATGCATGTATAACTGATGATGGTATGAGAGAGAGAGAGAGAGAGAGAGAGAGAGAGAGAGAGAGAGAGAGAGAGAGAGAGAGAAAGAGAGAGAGAGAGAGAGAAAGAGAGAGTAAAATAACACAGAAAGTACAAGCCTAATGGAATAGTGGCCAAGAAGTGTTGCTACTCGACTGTGATAGAGAGAAAAGCCTAGCACAGATGAAGACTCTCTCCACCAATCTCTCTCTCTCTCTCTCTCTCTCTCTCTCTCTCTCTCTCTCTCTCTTGTCACCTGCAGCAGCGACATGGAAAAGGGAGAACATTCACTAGGCCTACACCAGAAGGAAAACAGAAGGCAGTACAAACTAGACAACGTTTGCCAAGAGAATTAAGGAAACATAAAATTTAGATCAATCACTACATTGTATTCAACACAACTTTATCCAACCTTGTGGAAGAGTGTTTGTTGTCTGTGTATTATTACATGTAGGTACTGCCAGAAGATTCCAACCAACTAAGCATTACCAATCTTGTATGTGAAGATAATAATAATAATAATAATAATAATAATAATAATAATTTGATAATGTTTTCACAGTGGGACGTCCTTCACATCAAGCGTTTCATCTGTTTTGACTCGGGGTTACTGCTGGCTCTTAATTATGTAAGGACCACGTGTTCGTGTATTATGAAAATTGGAAGCTTTTGTCGTCCACAAAACAAACTCCTTCTTTATAGGTTGTGTTTTTTGGCATATTATATTGAATCCCCCAGTGAGTGAGTGAGTTAGTGAGTGAGTTTTCAACCCCCCAGTGAGTGAGTTAGTGAGTGAGTGAGTTTTCAATCCCCCAGTGAGTGAGTTAGTGAGTGAGTGAATTTTGAATCCCCCCAGTGAGTGAGTTAGTGAGTGAGTAAGTTGGCCTTCACTGCCTCTAACCCTTGGGCACCAGGCTATATATAGTTACAGTGATATATACGAGTCAGGGCCGTGGTGGAGGCTTTGGTCTTGAGGTCTATGTCCGGAATGAAGGGAGACAGGGAGGCAGGGAAGAAAGAATGAGGGGAGGAAAGGAGACAAGGAGGGAGCGAAGAAAGAATGAGGGGAGGAAAGGAGACAGAAAAGCAAGGAGGGGAGGAAAGGAGGCAGGGAGGGAGGGAAGAAAGAATGAGGGGAGGCAGGGAGGGAGCGAAGAAAGAATGAGGGGATGAAAAGAGGCAGGGAGGGAGGGAAGAAAGAATGAGGGAAGAAAAGGAGACAGGAAAGCTGGGAGGGAAGGGAGAGAAGAAAGAATGAGGGGAGGAAACAAAGATGACAATGAAGGGAGGGAAGAAAGAATGAGGGGAGGAAATAAAGATGACAGGGAAGGTTTGATTGACATAAATGGAAGAAAGATGAACACAAAGCAGAGGAGAAGAGAGGAAGAGAGTGAGGGAGGGAGGGAGGGAAAGAAGGAGAGGGGCCTTCCATACTTGTTGTTGCCTGCACCTCCAGAAACACACACACACACACACACACACATACATACACACACACTCCAGGGACACATTGAACTACGATTGATGGACGTGAAGGAAAGATCAGTGCCCCCAGTACACACCTGTTGCCCCCAGTACACACCTGTTGCCCCCAGTACACACCTGTTGCCCCCCAGTACACACCTGTTGCCCAAAGTACACACCTTTAGGCTACGTAAATAAAACACCTGTAGCTAGAACATATTGGACACCTGTACCTATATATTGGACACCTGTACTTATATATTGGACACCTGTACCTATATATTGGACACCTGTACCTATATATTGGACACCTGTACCTATATATTGGACACCTGTACTTATATATTGGACACCTGTACCTATATATTGGACACCTGTACCTATATATTGGACACCTGTACTTATATATTGGACACCTGTACCTATATATTGGACACCTGTACTTATATATTGGACACCTGTACCTATATATTGGACACCTGTACCTATATATTGGACACCTGTACCTATATATTGGACACCTGTACCTATATATTGGACACCTGTACCTATATATTGGACACCTGTACCTATAATGTTGGACAGTGGGATGTTTATAGTGATCGAGGTCTATATATGTAGAAGAAAAAAACAAAAAAACTAAAATATAAATGAAAACTGGTGGATATGGTCATGTTTCCTTCCACCACAGTCACAAACACAAACAAACCATCGTGATTCATAATTTAATATTTTTGTGTTATCGTGTGTACAGTCCCGAACACTAATACATTTTCAAGTGGGCTTCGAATACCTATAATATGGAAATATAGTAAATAAATAAATAAAGAACCGGCCAAATTCTCACCTTCAATTGTTTCAGAATCCAAGGTAATATTTGTATTTATATATTACTTTTGTCTTTATATATTACTTTTGTCTTTATATATTACTTTTGTCTTTATATATTACTTTTATTGGTTGGTGAGTTGGTGGAGTGTTCAAAGCGTCAACCAAATCTGTATATTTATTTGTGCTCGTGACTGTACATCCACAATCAAATTACCACCGACACTTTCCTTCCATCGTGCAAATAAATCCGTATCATATCAAAATATAATCATACAACAACACCTTACGTCAAACTCAACCCCCTCAATTATTATTATGTTGTCCTGCAAAATCACACACGTGTTTTTCTTCATTACCAAGATATTTACTAGGATGGAAGGAAAGTGTTATTGGATATTTGATTGTGGTTGTACATGGAGAGAATGGGATGGTGTGTGTGGAGGTGGGATGGTGTGTGTGGAGGTGGGATGGTGTGTGTGGAAGTGGGACGGGAGTGGATGGGTGGAGGTTTCTGGAGTGGGAGGTTGGAGACTGGCTTGGCTGTATCTCAAGGTCTGCCTCACACACTGGCGACGGTACGAGGCCAACACGATACATTGGTCCGGCCATTACCAACACACATACACACACACATATATATATGTATATATATATATATATATATATATATATATATATATATATATATATATATATATATATATATATATAATTTTATATATATATAAGATTACTAATTTCAATCAAGTTTGTTAATATATATATATATATATATATATATATATATATATATATATATATATATATATATATATATATATATATATATATATATATATATGATAAAATATTCTCCAACATTGCTAAGGAGTTAGCCCGACAGACAACTCCATGGTGTTTACCACCAAGCACTTGGTACTGTATATAAACGTCCTTGAACCAGGTGACTCGACTCAGTTTTTACGTTTATCAGATAACCGGTGGAAGCTTGGCATCCTTGAGCCCGGCCACTCATATTGGGTGGGTGTGGGTGTGGGACTGTGGGTAGGTACTAGGTAGTCTCCCTCCCTCGCCGCAAGCAGGAGTTTTCCTGTTCTGTCTACATATCCGTCTAGCCTGTGGACACCAGGAGAGGCGACTGAGGAGGGAAGGAATGCCAAGAGTTCGAATGGTTCTTCCTGTGATCTGGTAACACTGTACTAAACACCAAGGTCTTGTCTTAGTCAGAGTTTTAACTAAAAAATGACAAGAAGTCTTTTCTGTGACATTTTGAAGAAGCCTGGCATTAACCTCATGTAATATACAAACCTTTAGTTGAAGAGTGGTTTATGGGTTAATTGAGACATAAATATAGGGAGCTTTGCACCACAGGAGAATTTATTTATCTACAAGAAGCTTCTTCACTAAAGGGTTAAATGTTCAAGGAGTAAATTTAATAAGAACACTGGAAAATTATGATTTCTCCAGACATTTTGAAGGAACTTGTATTTTCTAAGTCGGCGATTATTCCATACTCATATTGAAAATCTTATATTTACTGATTTACTGCAGGTATAATAAGAAGAAAAGAAGAGTGTTAGAAGAGACACATAATGATGAACACAAGTAAAGAAGACAATGATAGAACTTAAAGGGGTGTGGGAGTAGGGGACACGCTTGGGGGGGGGGGGGGGGGGAATGCGGGGGGTGTAGGAATAAGGGAATAAAACCTCCCCAAGACTGTCCCCCTACTCCTGCACCCCCCAAAAAAACCCAAGCTTGTCCCCCTACTCATGCACCCCCCAAATCCCCCCCAAGCCTGTCCCCCTATTCCCACACCCCCTTAAAGGTGTATGATGGGTGGGGGTATGATGGGGTTGGGGTCAAGAAGGATGGGGTGGGGTGGGGGATGGGGGGAAGGGGGTCCACGATGCATGGTAGAGACCTCCCACCATGACACACTACACCACCATACAAGGGGAGTAAGGAGTGTGTGGTGTTTACTGTACCACTCCACTATATATACATCATACTACCAGCCTGACATACACACATCGGACCAGGGAAAGAAAGGTCGGATTGGATTTTTAGTCGGCGGCGGGATGTTCAATATCTCTGGGGTAATGAAAGGTCAGGTACTGTAAATGTGTGTGTGTGTGTGTGTGATTGTGTGTGTGTATGTGTGTGTGTGTGTGTGTTAGCACGCCTTGATCGGCATTATTTTAGCGAGTTAAAAATAATAATGGGATAACCAATGAACTAACTCTCCGGTGTGTGGATTCACAGAATATTATTATTATGTCACGTTATTAAGAACCAAAAATGGCATATGGAAAAAGTATGACCAAATCGTGTTATGTATCAAAATTATCATGCATAATTTTTTTTATTAGAGTCCTGTTCTTTATATTAGTTCACCTTCCCTGTTATCTCTCTCTCTCTCTCTCTCTCTCTCTCTCTCTCTCTCTCTCTCTCTCTCTCTCTCTCTCTCATTTCAGCGGCCTATATAATTAGCCAACCCCCAGGAACACCGCCACCGATATTCAGTACCAATTAGCCTTCATGGGATCTTGGAGCTTTTAAGGGGGTACTTCACTTTTGTTATATAGGAGCTCCTCGATTCCTCCAAAGTATGCCAGGAAACAGGACAAAATCATACACCAAGAAATTTACTACGACGGAAGGAAAGTGTCGGTGGTGGATATTGGATTGTGACTGTACATACATACGTACCAAAAGACAGTATACCCTCCCCTTAAAGGGTTAGTTAATTAAAGGGTTCTTCAGTCAGGGCATAGAAACCAACCAACCAACCAACCCTTAAGAAAATGTCCTTCAAGGGGTACAAAAAACCACCTGAAGATACAGTCCTCCTCCTCTACATGTCCTTCGGGGTACGAACTACGACCTCGGCGTTTTTAGGCTTATGTAAGTTCCATGGTTTATCCCTCTCAGGCTCGGAAACGCACAAGTGGCGTCTGTCTGTCCGTCTGTGCCATCACGTGTTTCAGTTCCCACCTCTCTCTCTCTCTTTCTCTCTCTCTCTCTCCTCGTCTCTGTCAATCGTGTTTCAGGTCCCATCCTCCTATTCTCTCTCTCTCTCTCTCTCTCTCTCTCTCTCTCTCTCTCTCTCTCTCTCTACTCGTCTCTGTCAATCGTGTTTCAGGTCCCATCCTCCTATTCTCTCTCTCTCTCTGTCTCTCTCTCTCTCTCTCTCTCTGCTCACTTGCTAAACACTCTTAAAAATATCCTGTAGTGTTTGATCCTGTATGTTAACACTGGTATAAGGAATCTGGGTGTTTACATTCCCTGGATATTCTGACTGAAGTTATAATTCCTGAGGAGTCTTTAAGGGGAAGGTATAGTTTAGGCATTTTAGGAGATAATGATTCCTCCAAACTATTCCCAGCAACAGGCAACCATTATTTATGTTAATCTGGTTCTGTTTCCTGGTATTCTTTGGAGGAATCAAGGAATTCTTTTTGGGTACATAGGAGTGCCTTGATTCCTCCTCCAAAGTATGCCAGTAAACAAACAGAACCAGAAGAGCAAAAATAATAGTGTTTCCTTTGCTTGGTATGAATAGTTTGGAGGATGGATTCAGTTGTTCCAGAATTACCAACACAAAATTAACTTCCCCTTTAAAACGTTTCATCAAGTTAAATTCTCGAGTACCTAACCTACAGTAACCTGGGCGTTGTTGTATAATAAACTCTATACTGAGTGGTCGTGTGTCCTTATTGTAACTGTACTGTCTTAGACAAACTCAAAGTGACTTTAGTGTATCAATATTCTCTCTCCATCTCACTGATCATCTTTATCTACTACATTCTTACTCACCTGTTCAGTCTGACACGCCCATATTTCTTGTACTTCTCCTCTCTCCACCCTTCTTTATTCTTCCCTCTCTTTCACTCACTCACTCACTCACTCTCTCTCTCTCTCTCTCTCTCTCTCTCTCTCTCAGTATATAATATATATATATATATATATATATATATATATATATATGCAAAGTAACCACAGGAGAAATAATAGACGGAACAGTATATATATATATATATATATATATATATATATATATATATATATATATATATATATATATATATATATATATATATATATATATATATACCGGTATATATGTCTCTCTTCTCCCATTTCTCTTTCCCTATCTTCCCTCTTTCCTCTCCATCTTTTTACTTACCCTCTCTGTTCCCTCTCATCTCTACCCACCGTGCCCCCCCCCTGCCTCCCACTCCGTATATCCTGCCCATTATACCTACCTCTCCTCTCCTCTTCTCCTTTGTTTCCCCTCCCCCTCCCATATTCCATTAACACACACATACACACACACACACAGATCCCTCCCACCTTTGTACCCTCTCCACCTATGGTTACATAACTGTTCCCCAGCACACACACACATACACACACATACACACCACTATCACCCCCCCCCCCCCCCTCAATCTATGGTCTTCCTCCAGTCACATGGAAACATCAGGATCGTGTATAAGAGCAGGGTAACTAAGGAGTGAAGCAGGGACGAGACAACCCCTCCCTCCCTTCCTTCCTAGACTGGGGGAGGGAGGTGAGGCGTCTACGGGGCTGAGAGCCGGTGGGGCCAGGGTGGCGAGACAATCCCTGGGCGGACACAACTAACACTGGCGCCCCGAGGGAGGCTCACTACTTCGCCTTCAACCCACAGACCAAAGAACACACCACTAATGTAAGAGACACACACACACTAATAAAATAAATAAATAAATAAATAAAAAATAACAAAAGTGAAAATTTAAATATTCACCTGGCTTAGGACAGAAGGGCCAAAGAGCTGTGACAGATTCCATGTCTCATTCCGAAACGGGCAGTAAACAAAACAGGACCCAAAACAGATATAGGTTCCACAAGAAGTCTCGTGGTGAGAAGATACCTAAGGATGTGAGTGTGGCTATACAGGGAACACCTTGGACGAGTCGTAGGTAATCCTGCCCCAACCAAACGAGTGACAGGAGACGGAAAGTAACTCAATATATGCCAAAGAAATCACTAAAAAAAAAGTTTAAAATAGGAATTGAGAGCTTAGAGGGAGACGTTCCAGGACCAAAAGAGAACTCCAAAGTGCAGAACAGAACAGTGGTTGTCACCTATAGAGTCGGGCTGTGTACAGACAAGTTTACGAAGGAGGGGGAACGAGTTAAACCGATCTGGTAAGTTGCGCGATGTAAAAATGGAATGCAGAGGAACGGGTCTCAAAAGAAGGCCCAAGGCTATAAAGGGCCTCTATGCAAACCCCGAGGGGAGCCATAGGAACCACAGAGTCAGACTTAAAACTTGGGCCCACCGGAAAGGAAGGAAGGAAGGGAGGAAAGAGGAAAGCTTCACATGCCGGTAGAATATTTCATGTATTTTCCTACCTGTCCCAACACTCCTTGACCCACTCTGTGTGAAAATATGAGAAAGGTAGGGAGGGAGGGAGGGAGGAGTAGGAGGTAGATGGTGGAGGTAAGGGATACAAGAGGAGAGGAAACGGAGAAAGTGAGGAAAGGAATGGGAAGCATGTGGTGGCCGGTGGAATATGAGGACACAGGAAAGGAGAGGAAACTGGAGAAAGTGAAGAAGGAGAGAAGGAGGAGGGGGGGAGGAGGAGGAGGAGGAGGAGGGGGATGGTGGGAAACGAGGCCAAGGTACTACTGGTGATGAAAGTGGAAATAATAGAAGAGAAAGGGTGAGAGGGAGGGAGAAACAAGAAGAGTTATAGGGTTATAGGGTAGTTATTAAAGAAAGTATATAAGGGGACATCTGCCAACCTTATAAGGAGTTGGGGAGACATCAGAGTAGCGTCAGGGATGAGGTTTGTGTGTGTGTGTGTGTGTTCATGTCCTTCCCTGCATGGAGACACACTACTACAATATAAACTATAAGACATCAATCACTTCTACAGTATAATCTAAGAGGGCCTTATAATTATAGCCTATACTTATATTAGTGAGCATGGCCTTATGGATTGGAGGGTGTCAAGGCGGTAATAAGCTCACGAGACCATAGGACCATTTGGAGGTGAAGAAATAAGATTGTGTAAGTAAGTTCCATCTCTGATTATTTTTTCCCCCCGGAGTGATTTAATGGTTGTCGCTGTTTTTTTTTGTTTTTTTTCCAAGTGTCCTGGCTACACCGACACGTCCAGATAATATTTTTATTATATATATCCTCGCCAACTCATAAAAAATAAAGAAGATGCCAGAAAAAAAAAAAAAAAAAAAAAAAAAACTATTCCATGTTGCTGTGAATGAAATGATTTACAGTAGGTGTTCTTTTGGTTTGGTTATTAGGGGCTTCTTCATGTTTATCGATTTCGTATTGGTCATTATTAAGGAGATGTAATTGTAGTGTAAGAGAGTGTGCGTATGTGTGTAATAGTGTATGTGTGTAATAGAGTGTGCATATGTGTGTATTAGTGTGATACTGTGTGTGTGTAATAGAGTGTAGGTATGTGTGTAATACTGTGTGCGTATGTGTGTGATAGTGTGTGCGTATGTGTGTAATAGTGTGTGCGTATGTGTGTGATATTGTGTGTGTGTAATAGTGTGAGCGTATGTGTGTAATAGTGTGTGCATATGTGTGTCAGAAGAGATGCAACCAAACAACATCATGAACCTCCACCACCACTGTCTCCAACACACACACACACACACACACACACACGTATTGAAGAAAAAGAGGCATGTAAACAGACAGGTATACAGGTAGAGGGACAGGTATACAGGTAGAGGGACAGGTATACAGGTAGAGGGACAGGTATACAGGTAGAGGGACAGGTATACAGGTAGAGGGACAGGTATACAGGTAGAGGGACAGGTACACAGGTAGAGGGACAGGTATACAGGTAGAGGGACAGGTATACAGGTAGAGGGACAGGTATACAGGTAGAGGGACAGGTATACAGGTAGAGGGACAGGTATACAGGTAGAGGGACAGGTATACAGGTAGAGGGACAGGTATACAGGTAGAGGGACAGGTATACAGGTAGAGGGACAGGTACACACACACCTTTATAAATCGGGGGCAGCTCAGCGACCCGGCCAGGCCACGAGGTTATTGGGTACAATTACGCGCGCGGGCGCACACTGCCTCGGAAACACAAGTGTGACGCAAGCACACACACACACACACACACACACATTAACTCCCACACCCATATTATGCACACAAGGAGAATCTATACTTAGCATAAATATGTGCACGACCACGCACACCCACACCCACACACACACACACACACACACACACACACACACACACGAACATATCTCTTCATGAACACACACACACACACAGACACGAACTTATCTCTTCATGAACACACACACGAACATATCTCTTCATGAACACACACACACACACCTCCCTCCCTTCCTCCCTAATAAGAAAACGAGTATTTGTTGTCAGCAGCATCAGCAGGTTCCTCGTCTGCCTTGGTTTCTTTTTGTAGAGCCAGGAATAAAATAAAAAGGGGACATCAGTGAACATATTACCTGCAGGGCCCCAAACCCATTAAGGTGGTCATTAGTATATAGATATTATGTAGTATAAGTAAAATGTATTATAACTCAAATAGTCACAGGGATCCGTGTAAATAAATTCGGGCCGAGTTCCTTGAGGTGTAGAATATCAAAGCCTACAGTGTCGGCGGCAAAAGTCCTGTCGCTTCACCTGCTTCACCGAGGCACGCGATGTTCATAGAATCGAGATTTTAAGGTGTAGAAAACGTGCGTATTTCTCGAGTCCATGAACACGGCCTGTCTCGGTGAAGCAGGTGAGGCGACAGGACTTTTGCCGCCGACTGTACAGTACCAGATTCCAGGCTGAACCAAGTTGTCTCTCACTCATTTGTGTGTGTGTGTGTGTGTGTGTGTGTGTTGGTGATGGTCTAGTAGTGGGTAGTGAGTAAGTAACCTGGTCTTATAACTATTGCTGGTTCTATGGTTCGAATCCCGGTTCATTATTCATTTTTATGGTTGGCGTGTTTTATGGAACGCATGGATTAAAAAAAATGGTAGAATAATAGTGTGTGTGTGTGTGTGTGTGTCTGTGTGTGTGTGTGTGTGTGTGTGTGTGTGTGTGTGTGTGTGTGTGTGGAGATGTGTACAGTCAGCGGCAAATGTCGTGTCGTCTAACTCACTCAGCACGTGCGTCTTCAAATATAACATAAACACATTCACCATACATACATACATACATACATACATACATACATACAGACAGACAGACAGACAGACAGACAGACAGACAGACATACTTACATTCTTTGACATAATATATACATGTATAAAACGACAGCGAGGAAATATTTTGCATATAGAACTTAAGATAATATATGTATGTATTTATGTATGTACAGATCAGAGTCCCAATTCTGAAAGACTTAAATGATGCTTCTGTTATGAAACAACAACAACAACAACAAAACAACAAGCAGAAACGCCCAGCAAACACACACACCAGACCAACACTTTACATGCCACAAAAACATAAGTATACACACTGAGAGCATTCACAAACACTCTATATATCAAGATGGCAAACTAAACACACACATTCCAGTTACACCCACACCAACAACTAACCCCCCTCCTCACTGAGAACCAAAAAAAAAAAATAATAATAATGATAATAAAAAAAATATTAAGTAGGCAGCCCAAATACACACACACACACACACACACACACACACACACACACATTCCAGTGCACCCACACCATCAACAACAAACCCCCCCTTCCCTCCCCCGACCCATCCAACCCCATAACCCTTCTAACAACTAACCACAACAACGCACACACACACATGTTAGTTCCTTCTAGTAGCGCTGCAGTCGTTGCTAGGAGATCATCACACGCCTGTTGTTCCTGATGTACACACACACACACACACACAGCCTCACTGACTTAACATGTGAAGGGCACTGGGCCACTGAACCATACGTACACTCGTGATACATAATTTCTGACCAGAGTGTGAGGATCAGAAAGCTTCGAATCGCCTGGTATTGTTCATTTCTCACATTCAGTACACCTATAGAGGCTGAGTTCGAATGCAGGGTATGTACAGTTGGACACATGAATGGGTGGTACATCCCAGGTGAAAGATACTTGTCCAATTTGAGTAACCAGTGTCTATTATCAGGTACTTGCTTTTTATTACCATCCTCAATACTGACTTCTGCCCCTGGTGTCTCGTATTTGGCACAAAGGAACTTGATATTGGGAGAAATTGACAATCTTACATTTGGGCTGTAAAGTCATGGTCTAATGTACTGCAACACCTTCCAATGAGATGACTTCGAAAAATGATTCGAAACTATAGCTGTTGGTGTGTGCAATTTTGGTTCATAAAATTAACTCAAATAGCTCGCTTTTATTCACCAGGTTGCAGTACATTAGACCATGACTTTACCACCCATTCTTGTGTCCAACTTGTACTGTATGTATGTGGTGCCTGCCGTTCGTCTCTGGTCAGGGATTACGTATCACGAGTGTACAGTACTGTAGTCTCATTTATTTTATTTTCATCATGGGCTGGGAAAGTCATAATGGTGGTGATGGTCGAGGAAATAAATAAATAGTATGTGAGCGTTCTTCCTTACTCACTCTCTGATAAATAGTATGTGAATGTTCTTCCTTACTTACTCTTTACTCAACAATAAACTGTGTCTGTGTAAACAATGCAGTTCTATACAGTTGTGGACATAGGAAACGAACACACCCTTCATTAATTAAGCATATAATATAATGTAAGATGAGATGTTGTTGTGTGTGTGTAGAGATGATGTGTTCTACTCTATATGCTTGAAGTGTCTTATTCTATATGCTTGAAGTGTCTTATTTCATGTGTCCGCAGCTGCACTTTGAATTTTGGACCTGGAATTGTACAGTCACGAGCACTACTAAGTATACAGTTTTAATTTTGGTGGTTGAAGTTTTGACCAGTCCAATTCACCATCGCAGTCATTCCAATGGAGATTTTTATTATTGTGCATTTATTTACTGTCTCCATGCAGGTATTCGAAGCACACCTGTATATTTATTAGTGCTCCTGATTGTACAGTTACAGTCTGATTTCTCGACAGCTTATTATTACTGCATACAATGTTCAGCTTCTGACTCCCAGTATTTTATAACGTTAAAAATCTCCTTGCCAATATCTTTAATCACGTTTTTAATTCGGTTAGACATTATTTATGAGGATATTTGTTGGTTTCTCAAATCTGTAAAGAAAATAGACTTCCAGAATTCCAAAGAAGACTTTAATACATATACTTAAATACATATACTTAAGTACATATTGAGATACTTAAATACATATTGAGATACTTAAATTCATATTAAGATACAAATACACATCATATCTTGTAAGTATATGTATGCTGGCAATCCACAATTCTGACATACTTTGGAGGAATCAAAGCAACTCTAATGAACCCAAAATGTAGAATATAAATATTAACCTTTATCATAATAATATTGCGTAATGGGAGTAAAGGATGGAACAAAAAAAGGGAGAGTAGTAGTGGGGGGGGGGGGGGGTGAGGGAGAGGAGGAGGGGGGGGGGTAGTGGTGGATAGAGGGAGGGGGTAGTGGTGAAGATAGAGGGAGGGGGTAGTGGTGGATAGAGAAGGGGGTAGTGGTGGATAGAGAAGGGGGTAGTGGTGGATAGAGAGATAGACAGTGGAGAGGATGGAGGGAGGAGGGGTAGTGGTGGAGATAGAGGGAGGGGGTAGTGGTGGATAGAAGGGAGGGGTAGTGGAGGGGACAGAGGGATTAGACAGTGGAGGGGATAGAAGGGAGGGACAGTGGAGGGGATAGAAGGGAGGGGTAGTGGTGGATTGTGGGAGGGACAGGAGAAGATAGAAGGGAGGGGGAGGGGTAGTGGAGGGGATAGAAGGGAGGGGTAGTGGAGGGGATAGAAGGGAGGGGTAGTGGTGGATTGTGGGAGGGACAGGAGAAGATAGAAGGGAGGGGGAGGGGTAGTGGAGGGGATAGAAGGGAGGGGTAGTGGAGGGGATAGAAGGGAGGGGTAGTGGTGGATTGTGGGAGGGACAGGAGAAGATAGAAGGGAGGGGGAGGGGTAGTGGAGGGGATAGAAGGGAGGGGTAGTGGAGGGGTAGTGAAGGGGATAGAAGGGAGGGACAGTGGAGGGGATAGAAGGGAGGGGCAGGATAGGATAGTTAATGAGATGCTTACACCACATTTCATCTGGCCTTGACCCCACCATACTCTGAACTCCAACCCAAGGCCATCCAACTCCTGTGTGTGTGTGTGTGTGTGTGTGTGTGTGTGTCTATCTCTCTCTCTCTCTCTCACACACACACACATACACACACGGATACTATTAAACATACAATTCTCTCTCTCTCTCTCTCTCTCTCTCTCTCTCTCTCTCTCTCTCTCTCTCTCTCTCTCTCTTAGAATACAGTATAATGTACATTTTAAAATCAGAACAGGGAAACAGCTCCTATGTTTCTCTTTACAATCCAATCCCTTCCCTCTTTAACAACACTAACCCCTTCTTTCTCCCCTCTCTCTCTCTCTCTCTCTCTCACACACACACATCCCCGTTTTTTGTCTATCCTCTTTCTTACCCCCCCCCAACCCCCCCCCACCAATCCTTCCCCAATGCACACACCACCACCACCCCCACCACCACCACCATCACCCCATCCATCTCCACCCCTTACCCTTGTCCTCCTTCGCCTCACACAAATATTCTTCTTCCTCCTTTTCTTTCCTCTTCCTGTATTTCCCCCATATCCCTCTTCCACCACTCACTCCACTCCCCTTCCCATCCCTTTCCCCTCCCCTTCCCTTTCCTTCCCTTCCCCTTCTCTATAGATAATAATTTCCTTACTTGCTCCCCATTTTCTTACAATCGCCAACCCAACCCACCCAACCCATCCACCCATTCTACCCCTACATACATACTGTAGTACATACATGGATCTACTTGCCCCTTCCTACCCATACCCCATACCCCATACCTACAACTCCCAACCACATTCCTCTCTCTCCCTCTCTCTCTCTCTGTCCCCCTCTCTCACCTCCCCCTCTCCCATATACCCCCACTATCGTACCCAGAAACCTTCACCACCCCTACACAACACAACACCTAACCTTGCCCCAACCAAGTGGAATGTGTCCAGTCAAATGCTAAAAACCTCTTTCTTGTCCCTCCACTGCAGTCCGAGGTGTGACAGAGGAGGGTGAACGTGACACCAGGTACACACATGTAGTTTGGGATTGTTTTTAGTGACATTGTTTATCCCTGCCTCGTTATTTACTTCATTTATTATCACGGGTGTACCCTAAAGTCTGTTTTGTCCTGTATGGTTGGTTGGTTAGTTGGTTGGTTGGTTAGCTGTTTGGTTGGTTAGTTGTTTGGTTGGTTGGTTGGTTGGTTGGTTAGCTGGTTGGTTGGTTGGTTGGTTGGGAGGTTGGTTGGTTGGTTTGTCAATTGGTTAATTGGTTGGTTTGTCAATTGGTTAATTGGTTGGTTGGTTGGTTGGTTAATTGGTTGGTTGGGAGGTTTGTTGGTTGGTTAATTGGTTGGTTGGTTGGTTGGCTGGTTGGTTGGTTGGTTGGCTGGTTGGTTGGTTGGTTGGTTAATTGGTTGGTTGGTTGGTTGGTTGGTTGGTTGGTTGGTTGGTTGGTTGGTTGGTTGGTTGGTTGGTTGGTTGGTTGGTTGGCTGGTTGGTTGGTTAATTGGTTGGTTGGTTAATTGGTTGGTTGGTTAATTGGTTGGTTGGTTGGTTGGTTAATTGGTTGGTTAATTGGTTGGTTGGTGCTTAAGGGGGTAGGTAGGTAATACACTGTTGGTAAATCAGGAGTCAGTATAACAGGCAACAAACCACCATTATTGTTCTTAATTTGCTTCTGTTTCCTGGCATACTTTGGAGGGATCTAGGCCCTCCAATGTACCAAAAGTATAACATCCTCTTAATGCCTGTCGACTTGGGAAGGGTAAATAATTAAGGCAATGGAATTATACTGTAGAATGAGTGTATGGAGACGCGTGTATTGAAGCGTACGTGTGTGTTGTGTTGTGTTGTGTGTGTGTGTGTATGTGTGTAAGTAAAGTTGCCCTCATAGTTTCCTGATACATTCGCCTTGGAGGGTTGGTAAATCTGGAGCAAGTGATTTCTCCAAACTATTCCAATCAACAGATTACCATTATTTTTGCTCATCTGGTCCTGTTTCCTAGCATATTTTGTAGGAATCAAGGAGCTCTAATGTACCAAAAGTAATCTACCTTCTTAATTAACCAGTCTGAGAACACCCAACCAAACCCTCACTAATTATGATGTGTGTGTGTGTGTGTGTGTGTGTGTGTGTGTGTGTGTTTGGGTCATTGGGTGGCAGCTGGATCTATTCTAATTACAACCCTTAAATGAATGGAATATAATGCTTTGAATAGTTACACCTTTTCGACTCAGAGGAGATTCTGGATTTAAGTGCATGAGTAATCAAAAAAGTTCCTGACTGACTACCTGCCACCACGTTCTTGTTATGATAGAGTGGTGTATAATAACCCCTAATACTCTATTTTATGAAGGAGGTAAATATGGCAATTATCGTAAAAAAAAAAATACAATATGGCATTAGTTGGTAATAGGGATTGAAAAAATTACTATTGTAGCCAGATAATTTGGGGGGTTGATCTAGAATTGAACCAGGCAGTAAACATCTATCTTTTGTATGTAGGTGTCGAAAGGATAAGTAGAGTGACTGGGGTGAATATTTATAATTGTTTTTTTCTAGCTTTTCCCCACGAGTTAAAACTGTCTGGGAACGAGAATATTGAGTGGAACAGCTAACAATGAACTGACTATATGCACCAAGGACTGGAAACGAAGGCCCAAGATAATGTGAGGACCTGTTGGTGTGTGTTGGTGTGAGTGAGTGAGTAAATGAGGGAATGAGTGAGTGAGTGAGGGAATGAGTGAGTGAGTGAGGGAATGAGTGAGTGAGTGAGTGAGTGAGGGAGTGGCTGGCTGGTAGGTTCATCACAAGGACGAGTTTCATAACAGTAGGGGACATCTTAACCTTCCCACCCCCTGCTCTACCCTCTATATTACAGTCTCCATACAACCTTCCCTCCCCCTGTCCTATACAACTACAGTCTCCAACACCTCCTTTCTTTTCTGTACACACACCGATGCCTCTACGTCTACATCCCTCCTCTGTAGTGACTCCCAAATTCCTCCTCTCTTCTCTACATACATACATACACACACACACACACACACTAACGCTTCTCTCTACGCACTTCTCTTCCTTCATGAGGGGGGATTTTCTTTTAGGTAAATTAGAGGTATTCAGATTCCTCCAAACGATGCCATGAAATAGATCTCCGATTATAATAACACTGAGGTGATTTGTTTCCTGCATGGGATGGATAGTTTGGAGGAATCAGCTGCATGTATCCCTCCCCTACAGCCTAACAATATAACTTTGGGTTGTGACACACCTTCCTACCCTAGACGCCAGCCCCCTTTCAATTTTTCAGTTGTCCCTCCTTTCCATTAACTTTCTTCGACTTTGCTGTCCCTCATTTCTGTTTCCTTTTCCCGAACCCCCTCACCACCACCTTTCTTTCTCTTTCTCTTCATAATCCCTCTCTCTTAGACGGCCTCCTATTCATCCCTCTCTATAAAGAAAGCCCCCTCATCATCCCTCTCTATAAAAAAAAGCCCCCTCTCGTTATCCCTCTCTCTAGGACTTCTCCCCTCGTCGCCCCTCTCTCTATGACGCCCCTCAGTGTACCCCTCACTTTTTAGCTTCAGCCTCCAGCCCCACTCAAATTCTAACACGTAGCTCATCTCAATCACCTTCAGTCTGATCCCTACGACCTCACTCACCCCTTCCTTCACCATAACCTTGTTCCACCCGCCGCCACCCTCTACATGTCCTTCTGACGCATTCCTCCTGGCCTTGTCGCTCCACCACTATGCTGCAGTACCTCTCTCTCTCTCTCTCTCTCTCTCTCTCTCTCTCTCTCTCTCTCCAGACACAACATCTCTTTCCCCCTCAATTATCCACTTCCTCCTTCTACTTCACCTTCATCAAGTTCCTCACCGGTACACGTCAACACAGCGTCTCAACTTTTCTTCCAAACAAATCTCAGAAATCACAATGGGGTTTACTGTATCACAACACGTCTAAACAGTGATCCGAGCACTGGGTTTATATTTGGCACATCTGTTCTCAGTCAGGCTTGCTTTGACTTCCTGTTGTTGGTACTGTACAGTCACAATCCAAAATAAGTATCCAAGCTTGCTTCGAACAGCCTGAGTTCAAGCAAATATGAAACAGGATAAGCGTTGTAATTGGTTCACTAGTATTTCAAATGATTCGGAACTTCAACAAGACCTGGATGCAAATTTTTATATACGAGTGTAGTACTGTACAGAGGTTTAGAAGACTCACTTTTTCGAACTCTGTTCAGTTGCTCACCAACACTCCTTGGACCCTGGTCAAGCACTATCAGCCATGGCTGTACAGTTCTTATCTGTCTGTATCTTATAAACATTAGACTGTGAGTGAATCGTGTCTCTCTGATCATTATCACATAGAAAGAAGTCGATGCATAATTTTCGTATTGTAAAATAGAAATTAATAACGCAATAAACACTGTAGTAAAATTTGATAGAGACGTTCACAAGTCCGAAAGTTTGAAAGTCCATGATTCTATAATTATGTCTGTCTAGTAAACCCAATAAAAAGGGCTTAGAAATAAATGATAAATGAAACAGATGTACAGCCATGGCTGATAGTGCTTGACCAGGGTCCAAGGAGTGTTGGTGAGCAACTGAACAGAGTTCAAAATATAAATAAATAGTAGATAAATAAATAACTTATAAAAAAGAGAACAATAAAATTAAAATAATAACCCAAATGTACTCATCGGATCCTTGGGTGTTTTGTGTGTGTGTATGTCCTTCACACCCGGCCAAGGAATGTGGTGACTAGTAAGGAAAGAAGCGACGTGTTGGGTGATAGTAGTAGTGGTGGTAGTGGTAGTGGTGGTGTGTTGCAATAGTAGTAGTAGTAGTAGTAGTAGTAGTAGTAGTAGTAGTAGTAGTAGTATTAGTAGTAGTAGTAGTAGTGGTGGTAGTGGTAGTTGTAGTGGTGGTAGTGGTGGTGTGTTGCAATAGTAGCAGTAGTAGTAGTAGTAGTAGTAGTAGTAGTAGTAGTGTCACGTGTGTGTACATCACCAGACACAGGCAGGTCGAGTACGGAAATGATTTAATTAATTAAGGGACAAGTTTGTTTTTCCTCCCCTCCTTTTCCTCTTCCTATTCCTCTCTCTCTCCTCCATTTCAATTCTCTCTTCTCCTCCTCATTTCCCTTTTCTCCTTTTTAATTCTCCCTTCTCCTGTCTCCTATCTCATTCTGTCTCTTCCTCCTCCTTCTCCTCCTCCTCCTCCTTTTTTATTTTCTTCTCTCCTTCTTCACACACTTCTCCTCCTGTCTCCTTCTACTCTTCCTCCTCCTCCTTGTTAATTCTCTCTTCTCCTACTTCACACAAACTTCTCCTTTCCATCCATAGTGGTGTTTATGCTGCTGTTGTTTATCTCTTCTTGCCAACCCATGCACCACCACCACCACCACCATCACCACCACCCCAGAGACGTCTTCTAAAACTCTTGTTATTCAGATGGTATCGTTCTGTGATTCATTCGCCTTCCCAGAACTCCACTCCACTCCACTCCACTCATCCCACCGCATTCTTAGTCAGATCTTCAGCCACACCCAAACATCCACTTGTTCACACACACACACACAAATGCATACACACACACACACACACACACACACACACACACATACATACATGCATACACACACACACACACACTCATAAACACACATGCAAGCACGCACACTCACATAAACACACACACACACACTCATAAACACATGTGCATACCCACTGATTCCTCTAAACTATTCCAAGCAACAGGATAACATGATATTGATTCACTGATCTAGTTTCCCGACATACTTTGGAGGAATCAAGGCACTCCAGTGTATCAAACGTATAATACAGTACTATCCTCTTTATTAATTAAAAATATTATTATAAAATCATTAAGAACTTGGACAGCTTGATATTATTCAGACTACATTAGAATAAATAGTATTATTATTAATTTATTTTATGTTGATATATCGTAGAAGACACTTAAAGTGGTAATTCTTTTTTTTTTTTTGGTACATTGGAGTGTCATGATTCCTCCAAAGTAAGCTAGGTAACAGGAACAGAAGAGCAAACGTAATGGTGTTCTGTTGCTTGGAATAGTTTGGAGGATTCAGTTGCTCCAGAATTACCAATACAAAACGTCCCCCTTAATAAATAAACAGTGCCTAGAGAAAAGAATGGATGGATGGATGATTAGAAAAAAGGATGGATGGATGGATGGATGATTAGAAAAAAGGATGGATGGATGGATGATTAGAAAAAAGGATGGATGGATGGATGATTAGAGAAAGGGATAGATGGATGGATGTATGGATGCCTTCACAGTGAGAGAAAGTCAGACCACCTCCAGGGATGATGGATGATAACAATACACTCTATATCCTGGACAACACTACCAAAATAACTACACTCTGTATTATTATTATTATTATTATTATTATTAAAAGAACGAAGATACTTTGGAAAACAGAACTAGAATAACTACACATATTACATTTATTATTATTATTATTATTATTATTATTATAAAAAAACAGTACAAACATGCAACTGAATAATTATGAGTTAGAGTGTTATTTGTTGTTACACCGCCTCACCCCTACGGGGTGAGGCGGTGTATTGTTTTCGGTGCTGGATATTTATTTTATTTATTTATTTATTTATCTGTTCGTGTGTCTGTTTTAGATCTAGCGTCCACATTTTTAGCCGTATGATGATATTTTTTTTTATATGGATAGATATTCATCATAAAACTAAATAATTAACTTTTGGGCAAAATCGGTCGAAGGTCAAGGTCGTAAAAAAATAAAGATAGCAACGGGCGAGTGTCTGTTTTAGGTCTAGCGTCCACAGGTTTAGCCGTATGATGTTCATTTTTTTTCTATTGATAGATATTCATCATAAAACAAAATGATTCTCTTTTGGGAAAAATCGGTCGAAGGTCAAGGTCACAAAAATATAAAGAGAGCAAAGGGCGAGTGGTCGCTGTTATCTTTAAGGGGCGGTGTTGCCATCGAATGATGTCTTGTTGTTGTTGTTGTCAGCAGGAGTCCCAGTGGTTTTGTTGTTGTTGATGGAGTGTGTGTGTGTGTGTGTGGCTCGAGGACATCAGAATGTTTGGAGGGCGACCTTGACTTTGTGTGTGTGTGAGAGAGAGAGAGAGAGAGATAGAGAAAGAGAGTGTGTGTGTGTGTGTGTAGACCCCAGAACCAGGAAATAAATAAATAATATATTACTGTATGACTTCCATCCTTCCCTCATCCTAATCTTTCATCCATCCTATCTATCCTTCACCCACTCTATCCTATCTTTCATCCCACTATCTTATCTTCTTTCACCAATCCCATCCTTCATTCATCTCATCCTATTATTATTATCCTTCGCCACCCTACCCATCCTATCTATCCTTCACTCATCCCATCCTATCTTTCACTCATCCCATCTCCTTTCATCCTATATTTCACCTATGCAATCCTTCATCCTTTCTCTTTGTTGAATATTATAGAATTTCAATTATTTTCTATAGGAGGTGAATTTAACATAGATACATACCTAAATACATACATAGATACATACATACATACATACATGCATAGATAGATAGATAGATAGATAGATAGATAGATAGATAGATGAATGGATGGACGAACAGATATATAGATAGATATATAGATAGATCAATAGATAGATGAATTAATAGATAAATGTATAAATAGATAGATATATAGACAGATAGATGGATGAATAATTAGATAGATAGATGAATGAATAAATATATAGAAGGATGAATAGACTGATAGATAGAGAAATAGATGAAAATAATAAAAAAAAGAGAGAGAGAGAGAGAAGACTAAAGAAAGAAGAGAAAAAAGAGAGGAAGGAAAAGATGAACTGAAACACGAATTAAGAACACGAAAAAGAAAGATATGTGTAAGGAGAGAGAGAGAGAGAGAGAGAGAGAGAGAGAGAGAGAGAGAGGAATGGGGAAGAGGAGAGAGGAATGGGGAAGAGGAGAGACAAGCCCCGGGGAGGTGTAGCCTAATACTGGTTAAGTTGCGCAGTAACTTAGAGAGAGAGAGAGAGAGAGAGAGAGAGAGAGAGAGAGAGAGAGAGAGAGAGAGAGAGACCTGACTGAAGTTAGCACACACACACACACATACACAGAGAGAGACAGAGAGAGAGAGAGAAAGAGACCTGACTGAAGTTGGCACACACACACACACAGAGAGAGAGAGAGAGAGAGAGAGAGAGAGAGAGAGAGAGAGAGAGAGAGAGAAAGATAGGAGTACACGTGGCCTAGTGTGTTGTTACCCTCATGCCCTCCTTAGTTCATTCACTCCTCTGGCTAATACTAATATAAGCCATGTGTGTGTTTGTGTGTGTGTGTGTGTGTGCTTCAACAGGTTTTCTTTCATATTCTCTCTCTCTCTCTCTCTCTCTCTCTCTCTCTCCTTACACATATCTTTCCTTTTCGTTTTCTTAATTCGTCTTTCTGTTCATCTTTTCCCTCCTTTTTTCTCTTTTTTCCCTCCCTTCTTTAATCTCCTCTCTCTCTCTCTCTCTCTCTCTCTCTCTCTCTCTCTCTCTCTCTCTCTCTCTCTCTCAGTAGTTTATTTATTCTTCCTCAATACATGTATCCTTGAAAAGCTCGTGCATGAATAATAATAATAATACTAATAATACTACTACTACTAATAATAATAATAATAATAATAATAATAATAATAATAATAATAATAATAATAATAATACTAATAATAATAATAATAATAATAATAATAATAATAATAATAATAATAATAATAATAATAATAATAATAATAAATCCTATACACGTGTTGGTTTATCCCTCAAGAAGTTTAGTATAAAAAGTCCCATTAATTTCAACCTGTATACGTGTTGGAAACTTGCTGCCTCCGTATTATAAAATCCTTGCAAACATAACTGAAGAATATTTTAATGGTGGATAGAGAAAAAAAGAATGCTGCTAAAAAAAAAAAAAAAAAAAAAAAAAAAAAAACATAAGAAAGGATATAAAGATTGCATCATGACTTCGGGAACAGTCTTAATTAATCTTGACAACACTGTGACGGACAACTCGATAATATTATGTCAACAGAAATTATAGGCAGGGTTTGGGTCACTTTATTTACTGGACTCTTTTTTAATGGAATTACGGTTAAAGTGGTCATTATTATTATTTTTTTTTTTTTGGTACATTGGAGTGCCTTGATTCCTCCAAAGTAGGCCAGGAAACAGGACCAGATGAACAAAAATACTAATGGTGTTCTGTTGCTTGGAATAGTTTGGAGGATTCAGTTGATTCAGATTTACCAACACAAAATGTCCCCCTTTAATTAAGTGATTGAAGGGTAACCCAAATGATGGAATGTATATACTGTGTACGTATGTAAATTATGTATGTATTGTACTATATGTATGAGTGCACGTATGTATATTATGTATTTGTATATATGTATGTATGCATATATGTATGTATATATGAGAATTATAACATCAAACTGTTCTGTCCTTCTAATATACGGTATATATGTATTTGTATATAATTACGTGTATGTATGCATGTTTGTATGTATGTGTGTATAATATATGATAAATATAATATCAAGCTGTTCTGTCCAAAATGTGAACAAATGTCAAGGTAAAGGACACAGTCCACTTTTTCTTCACCGACCCCCAAGGGAAGGTGAGCTGAAGTAACAACATTGTAATTTCCTGGACAAATTCGTGTGTGTGTAAAGTTTTGTTGTTGAGGCTGTTTCCAGGTGGCCTTTTATCCCTCACTGGTAATTTCCCCTGTATAATAATAACCACAACACCTGAGGCATTCTGAGACACACATACACACACGGTCTTTAATAAGTTTTTACCATTACTTATGCAACACCACGACTTGTACAGTAAGTATATGGATAAATCAGGGATACCAGATTCATACTTAAGCGTTCAGGGAGTATTGAAAGCAGCTTTGTATTTACAGCGTGTATTTAATTTCTAAAATATTTCTGCATACATAATATTATACTGTACATCATGCTAGAATTTAATACTTAATTACGAATAAGAAGAAATAAAGATTGATGGATTGATATTAGGTGCCGCAACAGCGAGGTAATACAGCGCCAGAAGAAGATGATAGAGAGGTGAGACAGCAAGCAGGAAGTAAAAATAAAGAAAGGAGGGATAGTTGACGAACTGAAAGGGACGGCAGGGATCGAAGGGGCGCCAAAAACACTTAAAGCATTATCCACATCACTACAGGCAATAAATACCCTCCTACGTGGAAGATAAATAAGGAAGAGTGAGAGATAAAATATGGTTAGTCCAGACAATAATGCTGTCACCAACACACATTATAACAAAAATAAATAAATAAATAAATAAATAAATAAATAAACAAAATAAATAAAACAAGGAGGAAGAATAGGAAGCAGATACACACGTGGCATGACAAACTGCCCCACTGCCTCGTTGGTGTCACGTAACCAAAGGGGGAACTTTGGGCTTCTTCGGCAAGTTTTTAGAGTCGAGAGAACAAGTCCAGGAGAATGTGCAGAGCAAGAGGCAGAGTTGGTGAGCAATTACCGCGTGTTGGGAGTGTCCGAGAGGCGGTACTAGGCTAAGCTTGTTATTGAGGAGAATATAAACAAGTAGGAATTAGCGTGGTTAAATTGCAGGATAGCTGTCGTGTAAGAACCCTACAATCTACAGCGTTGTTTGTATCGAGGCTTAAACGAAAACAAAGTACAAAGAACACTTGCCACTTTTGGATGTAGACGTACAACTTGCAAGGTCTTCTTACATTTGTCCCTCAACACCTCTACCAAAACAACATTCCTGCACAACTACATTATGACTTTGGTTACTCTCAGCTATAGCCATCTACCACTACACACACACACACACACACAGTAGTCCACCTCTGTTTACCTTGTCCTTTCCCTTCCCTATATACTGCCCTCCTGGCCTTGTCCGGTGTTGTCCCCTTATTAACCTATCATTGTTTACCCCACGTGGACTCTCCTTCACTACCTACTCTATATTCATCTAAGCTACCTGATCTAACCAACCCTGCCTTCTCTAACCTAACCATGCCCTACTCTGCCCTGTCCTTTGGTACCTGCTTATCCCATCCTGCCCCTTGCCACCCGATGCATGTTTTGCGCAGCACTGTCCTATGTTCTGACCTGATCTTCGCTGCCCTATCTGTCCCCCTCCCTTCCCTGGCACGCCCTACTCCTCCCATCCCTCCCCTGCCCTGCACCTCACCCAACCCAGCCACTAGACTTGCTTCCCTGCCAAGATGGTGTCCCTTAAGGAAGGTAGCTCTGTGTGTTGGTCGTAGTTGTTGTTGTTGTTGTTATTGTGGCGGTACATTGGTCTGGTTGGTCATCCGGTTGGTCTGGTTTGGTCTGGTTTATTGGCGTCACAACACATTCCACTACACTAGTTGGTTCATTTGTTCTCTTAAGGGGGTGCGGGAGTAGGGGATAGGCTTGGGGGACGGGGACTGGGAGGGGTGCAGGAGTAAGGGACAGGCTTGGGGGACGGGGACTGGGAGGGGGACAGGTTTGGGGTGGGTATAAAGCCTGTCCCCTATTCCCGTTCCCCCTAACCCCCCCTCCTCAAGCCTGTCCCCTTATTCCCGAAGCCCATTAAATCGACGACGGAACAGGACTGAGGTGGGTGTTTCTCACGTGTCCTGGAGTTACGAATTTTTTTCTCTGACTAAACTAAGCTACTGCGTTGTGCTTCATAAAGAGATAGATATAGTTTATGATCAACCGGTTTTAATCCAGGCCAATTAATTACATGATAAAGGCTCATGTCCTATACAAAATATCCGGCCTGAATAATTATGTTGAAGGATATAATTATATACCTGTACCCTTGACCTACAGAGGTTAAGTAAATAAAAATAAAAACAAAAGTAGGATGGAAATATAATGCGTGGTGATAACAGAGAACTTCCGTCATCATCATTAAAACTCATGTCTGGCTGTCTGTATGAAGGACCCGAGTGAAACTGTACATTATGAGTCTATTTTATCAAGTAATTATCACAGGGATAAACCAAAGGACATTTACGACCCAGGTGGTTAATTAATACAGGCTATCAAGTCGTGTTGGTGGTGGCTTTACACTCGAGTCTAATGAAGGCACTCCAATCTACCAACAGAGAATTACCATCTTCAGGGGGTACGGGAATAGGACAGGCTTTCTACCCACTCTAAGCCTGTCCCCCTATTCCTACACCCCTCAAACCACCCCCAAGCCTGTCCCCTACTCCCACACACCCTTAATTAATATATATACACACAACCCAACACCATCACACACATAGGGTCAAGGTAAAGAGAAGAGGGTTACAGCATCAGGAAACCCACGTGTCGTTCATTACAGAGTGACAATCCACTAAGGTGTGTGTGTGTCCCCGAGTACCGTCAACTGGGGAAGGCAAAACAAAGTGATGCAATGTTTACCTCTGTTGGATCACAACACTGGGTGGCTGCAGTAGGTGAAGGAGGGGACGATGTGGAGGTCAATGGAGGGGGCCAGGAGGAGGTAGGTGAAGGAGGGGACGATGTGGGGGTCAGTTGAGGGGGTCAGGAGGAGGAGAGGCGTAGACAACACCAACCAACCAGTATACCAGACAACAACCCCTCCCCCTCTCCCTTTACTATACTGTACCACTCAGTCCTACCACTACTACTACCACCACTACCATTACTACGTCCTACTATAATACTACCACTACCATTCAGTCCTACCACTACTACCACCACTACAACAACGTCTGCTTCCACCACCACGTCCACTGCTATCACCACCATCATCACTATCACCACCACCATCATCATCACCATCATCACCATTACCAACACCATCACCACCACCAAAATTAAAATCATCACCACCACCATCACCACCAATATTAAAATTACCACTACCATCACCACCACCACCACCACCACCACCATTACCACTACTACCACCACCACCACCACCATCACCATCACACCAACACTACTACCACTATCAACACCATTGCTTGACCAATACTCGCTCGGGCCAAATAAATAAACGAACGAACACACGAACGAACGGATATCCTTAATCAATTAAACAAATCCCCGAGAACGGTGTGTGTGTGTGTGTATGTGGTGTGTGTGTGTGTGGTGTGTGTGTGTGTGGTGTGTGTGTGTGTCTGGTGTGTGTGTGTGTGTGTGTGTGTGTGTGTGTGTGTGTGTGTTCCTTCTTTATAGCCGTGTATAATATAGAAGACATTATACTCTTCACAAGGTTTATAAAATATATTGTTAGCAAATTGTAGGCTATTTATGGTTCCTTCAAAACTATATTATTATACCACCAATCAGACACCTTCTCGATAGCCTATCTGTGTTGTGTTGTGTTGTGTGGGGGTTGTGCTGTGTTGTGTTGGGTTGTGTTGTGTGTGCTGTGTTGTGCTGTGTTGTGTTGTGTTGTGCTGTTTGGTGTGTGTGGTGTGTGTGTGTTGTGTTGTGTTGTGTTGTGTTGTGTTGTGTTGTGGTGTGTTGTGTCTGTGGTGTGGGCTGTGTTGTGTTGTGCTGTGTTGTGTTGTGATGTGTTGTGTTGTTTTTTACATTATGAGGAAATCAGTCTGTAGCCTCCAATTCATTTTTCCACTCCACCACAACACCATCAATATTAGACAAACTATTTAAACACCGTGTTATCTTCCCTCCTCATCATCCCTATCTGTGTAACTATAAAGATTTAATTAGCCTGTTATTTTAGTTACACATATTATCGTCTAACATGTGAATACCTTGAAAGAATAATTATGCATACCGTACTAGATTCAATGTGACTGAATAATTATATGGCAATAATTTAAATGAGACTTGTAGTGTCATTAATATGTTTAAATATATTACTGTATATTATTATGTTGTCTGGATACACATACACTAATGGATACGAATTAGTGGTACAAGTCAAGGGTATGAATAATTAATTAAGGAAGTATATATATATATAACACTTTGTTTTGGGGGGTAAATCTGGAGCAAATTATTCCTCCATAATTATTATAGGCAACAGGATACATTATTTTTCTTCATCTAGGTCTGTTTCTTGGCAGCATACTGTGAGGAATCGAGGCACTTACAGGTCTATTAAAAGCATACTATCTATCCCTTTAAGGTTTAGGTTTCCAATCACTGTGGTTGTTGTTGTCGTTGTTGTTGTTGTTGTTGTTGTCGTTGTTGTTGTTGTTGTTGTTGTTGTTGTTGTTGTTGTTGTCGTTGTTGTTGTTGTAGGTGGTGGTGGTGTGTTTGTGTGGGTCTCTTTAAATGCCTCCTACAGGTTGAACAGGTAATCAACAAGATGTCAGTTACTGGGTGGTACTCTGTGAGGCCATGGATGTTATTTAAGTCAAGCAGGTGTTGGTGGGTTATGGTTGCAGAGGCTCATATCAGGAATGTTTGGGCCCACCAGTATATTGCACACACACACACACACACACACACACACACACACACACACACACACACACACACATACACACGAGGTAACATGTAGGCCAGGTTGAAAACATAATGATAAATATATATTTATAATATATGCTAGATTTTGCTTGGGAGAAGTGAGTGAGAAGAGGTAGGAAAGGATAGAGAAGGGATGGGTTTAATAAGGAAGGAGAAAAAGAAAGGAGAGAAAGGTAATAAAAATAAATAAAAAATAAATGGAATTATAAAGAAGAGAGGAGAAGAGAGGACCAAGAGAGAAGAGAAGAAAAGGGGAGGCATATAATAGGAGGGAAGAGGAATAGGAGGGGAAGAGGATGGGAGGGAGGGAAGGAGTTGGAGAGAGAGATGAAGGTCAGTAGTGGAAAGAAAGAATAGGAGGAGGAAAGGGAAACAAAAAGGTAGGAATAGAAGAAGTGAGGGAAGAGGATTACAGTATAATTTGAGGAGGATGGAAGGAGAGTAGGATGAGGAATGACCATGGAAGGGTAGGAAGAGAAAAAGAGAGGGAAGACGAAAGGAAACAGAAGGGAAGGAAGGAAGACAACAGAAGGGTAGGAAGAGAAGATGAGAGGGAAGACGAAAGAAAACAGAAGGGAAGGAAGAGAAGTGAGATGAGGAAGAGGATTGGTTGAGAGGATGGAAGGAGAGTAAAAGGTTGAAGGGCAGTGGCGTCGCAGGCTTCGGTAATAAGAGAGGGAGGGAGGTGGGACAGATAAAATCATCCATGGAAACCGAGGCTGACTGACAGAACCGTCCCTGACCCTTTCTGAGGTGAGGGAGTGTGTGAGGGGAGGCTAAAGGAGGGTGAAGGCACGCTGAGGGAGAGTGAGGGGAAGCTACACGAGACTGAAGAGACTGAGGAGAGGAGAAGGGTGTGTGAGGGAACGCTGAAGGAGAGTGTGTGGGGACCCCTAAGAAAGTATGATGGGTGGAGCAGTGTTTGAGTGTGAGAGAAAAAGGAAGGGGAGTGAATTAGGTAAGGCCGAGAGATGATAGACACAAGGATAACTCAGGTATAACATATTGTAGAAGACACGACTGGCAACAACACTTCACAAACTAATGCAGAACGAAAGTATATATATTCGTTAAGGGACCCTGTGATGCAGTCTGAAAATTGCAGATGAGCGAGTCCTTCAAAGATTGCCACGAAACACACCCTCTATTGTAGGAGCTTGTTTCGTGCATAATCAGGAGGAATCATAAGCCATCAAGTCTCTCTCATACACGATCACAGGGTCCTTAAGGAGGATCACTAGCAGACAATGTAAATACTATACAGACCACAACTTAACTTACTTACAGTGGGTTTAGGAAGGAGTGGTGTTGATGGCATGTAATTAAGAGGATATAACTATTTCTGCATGTGTTTAATTAAGAGTTGGTGGGTTGAAGTGTTGACGTAAGGAGTGTTGTTGTTGTGATAGAATTAAGAGTATCTTTATATTCATGTCCCTGGAGTTAGTTAATTGTATTTTTGTTCCCCTGAAACACTAGTCATCATTTCTTGTTTACATCTGATGTGTGTAGTTATACCTGTAGTTTATTCAGTTTGCTTTACCGTAATTAAATGTAAGAGTCGGCCCAGGGTAGATGTTATTACTGAACAGCTGATGGCATTTAAACACACACACACACCACCACCAACACATAAGTCTGGCACCAATACAACTAAACACACCAAGAACTCCATACAACAATGTGAAAGAGAGGGTAGTATACTTTTTGGATAGATTGGATTACCTTGATTGATTCCTCCATAAATTATAGTATGACATGCAGGAAACAGGACCAGCTGAACAAAACCAAAAAAACAAAACAATGAATGGTGTCCTGTCTGTTGCTTGGTATAGTTTGGAAGAATCATTTGCTCCATATTTACCACCAACAACAACAACAAGTGATGGTGTGTTCTGTCTGTTGCTTGGTATAGTTTGGAAGAATCCTTTTGCTCCAGATTTACACACCACCACCACCACCACCAACCAGACTTAGTGATGGTGTGTGAGACAAGGCGAACCAGTCCAGTCCAGGGTGCCACCTATAATCAGGACTGTGTGTGTGTCTGACTCAGCTCCATGGCGCCTCACTCCACTCCACTCCCTCCACTCACACACTCCACTCACTCACTCACTCACACACTCACATGGGGGCCAGCTCAAGGGGTTCTGCCTACTGGTGCCTCACTCCACTCCACTCCCTCCACTCACACACTCCACTCACTCACACACTCACATGGGGGCCAGCACAAGGGGTTCTGCCTAGCTGCTGTCCTCGCCCCCTTCCTTAAGGAGTTAAGGGGGTGCGGGAATAGCCTGTCCTCTACTCCCGCACCCCCCTAACCCCCCCTCAAGCCTGTCCCCCTATTCCCCCCCTCAAGCCTGTCCCCCTACTCCGCACCCCCTTAACTAACAGCCACCCATGCAGGGGACAACTAATTTGGTGTTCGGAAAGTCGTCGGCAAGAACAGTGGTGGTGTATACGATGGTTTAGTGCCGGTACGATGGCTCTGTTGTTTGTTTTTTTGTTTGTTTGTTTGTCCATGGTCTCGTTGATGACTCAGTTGTTTGTTTGTTTTTGTTTTGTCTTGTTTTGATCCGTTTCGTTGCACAGTCGTCCGGTAAATAACTAACTAAGTGGATGAATGACGGTGGAATAATTTAGACTGACCCGAGGACGGAGCAAATCGTATAATACAGTCTATAGATTATTCGTGTCATTAATTAACATCCATCCATCCAGGTGACTCAAGGTAAAGACAAAAAGTTCATAACACCTTTGACCAACACACCCCCATACATACATATACCTGGAAAACCAAGACTGAAAAATTGATGATGCCTGGAAATGTCCAAGTTGAAATGCAATAAAATGAAAAAAAAAGAAAAAAAAAAAAAATGAAAAAAAAATGAAAAAAAAAAAAAAATTAAAACAAGCAGTTACTAAATCAAATATATATCTATCATTAACAAAGCTTTATACTAGACCAGCTGCTGTTGAAAGGGGGAATAGGAGCTTAATTAATTAAAGGGATGTGACAGTGTT
>JAWZYT010005223.1:0-52500 GCA_034508575.1 Petrolisthes manimaculis
TCATGTTTTGTTGTTTCCTAATGTGCCAACACCAATCATATTATTTTATGTAAGCCTCATGAAACCTGTTCGTTACTGAGTCCCTGGGCAAACGTACACCAGTATATTACCCAAACTTTATATTACACACGTCACAACAAAATATCTATATTCCAATTATTTGCTTGTGTGCATACATAGATGTAGACATGAGCAACACACACACACACACACACACACACACACACACACACACACATAAAAATAGGCATGTGTGTGTATTTATGCCATCAAAAAGAAAAATATACATACAATATAGACAAGAGAGAAGAAAGGTAAGGGTAGTGGACAAGCAGTGAGAGTAAAAGCGAGAGAAAAGCATGAATAATAGATGGAGAGTAAAGAGGACAGGAAGTGAGGGAGGGGAGACAAAAAGGTTGGGTGTGTGTGTGATTATATATATGAGATAGATAAATATAAAGGAAATATGAAATCCGAGAATGAAAGGGTGAGGAGAGGAGAGAGCAATGAAATGGAAAAACAGAAGGAGGAGGTGAAAAGGAAGATAAAGCGGAGGGGAGAATATAGCTTAGAGAGAGAGAGAGAGAGAGAGAGAGAGAGAGAGAGAGAGAGAGAGAGAGAGAGAGAGAGAGATAGAGAGAGAGATCGACTGTTGAAGGTGACAGTACTGTGGTCTGTGTCTGGAGGTATATTAGTCAATGTTTAACTTTACCTTACATTTGTTTACAGTTCTCTTCATCACTGTATTGTTCCTTGAGCATCACTGTATTTATCACCACTGTTCGTCACTCTTACGTATGGATAGCACTTACTTTTATATTAATTCATATAACTGTATGTTCTTATATTTATTTATTTTGTCATCTTTTAATAACTAAATTCAGTTATATTTTCATTGCTATTTTTGTACAGAGAGTTACATAGACTCCAAAAATGTCCTAAATAAACAGACCTCCTTTAAGGGGAGAATCTCGTGTTAGTAAATTAATAGAAGGCTGATGATTCCTCCAGAAAACAGTTTGGAGGAATCAGGAACCAGGAACGCGAATCTCCCCTTAATTACCCCTCCTCCCCTCCCCTCCCTTCCCCTCCCCTCCGCTCCCCTCCCTTTCCCTCCTTTCTCCCTCCCTTCCCCTCCCCTCCGCTCCCCTCCCCTCCCTCCTCTTCCCTCCCTCCTCCCCCTCCCTCCCTTCCCCTCCCCTCCCTTCCCCTCCCTTCCCTGTGCCAACTATATAAAAACAATTGATCGTGACTTTGTATACGACGCTTATTTCTGTGTATTTTTCCCCCTCGTCGCTTCCCTTCATTACCTGGTCTTATCTCCGAGCTCTTTGTCATCCTTAAATCGGTAATTATGTAATCTCTCTCTCTTTTTATCCGCTGGCCTCATTAACCTCGCTTTATCTCCTACGTGTAACTAGGAGATAAATACTTCCCCTTCCCCTCATCCTCCTCCTCCTCCCCTTTCCCCTCTTCCTTCTCTCCTCTTCTCCTTTCCCTCTTCCTGCTCTCTCTCTCCTCCTCCCCCTCTCCTCCTCCCCCTCTCCTCCTCCCCATCCCTATGCTCTTTTCCTTCCCCTTTAGTTAGGAGTTAGACAGTAAAGTTGAGGAGAGGAAAATGTAAGGAAAAGGATGAAGAAGAATGAGGAAAATAGGGAAAGAGAGATTTGAAGGTAGGGAGAGAATGGGAAAATGAAGGGAACAGATGAGGGAGACGATGGACAGACAGACAAGAAAACAGATAAAGGAGAGTGTATATCTTTTTTGGTGAATTGGAAGGTCTCTTATTTATCCAAACTATGCCATGAAACAGTTCCCCTTTCAGTAACAATGAGGTGATAATTATGTTTCGTGGCAAACTTCGGAGGAATCGGTAGCCATCCAATTTGCCAACAAGATTCAGTATACTGTAGGTGGGGAAGGAGAGTGACGCCTGGAGAAAAAGGGGAAGGTTGAGGAGAGAGACAGAGACAGAGACAGAGAAGGGGGAGGGGGAGGTATGGAAAGAGAAAGGTCATATAAAGAGATGGACCACAAAATACAGTATGTTTGCAGGTGTGTGTGTGTGTGTGTGTGTTTGTTCGTTGTATGTGTTTGTCTCTCTTGTGCATGTGAGTGTCGCGTGTATGTATGTATGTACAGTATGTGCGTGATTGTTTGTTTGTATTTAGCTGTGCATGTGCGTGTTCGTGGTGCATGTGATTGTCTCATGTGTGTGTGTGTGTGTGTGTGTGTGTGTGTATGTGTGTGTGTCATGCAGGGCGCTTAAGGACCCTGTGATTGTGTATGAGACTTAGTGGCTTCTGATTCCTCCTAACTGTGCCACGAAACAGGCTTATTCAATATAGATGGTGTTTCGTGGCAGTGTTTAAAAGACTCCCTAACCTCCAATATTTTTTACTACAGCAGCACGGGGTCCCATAATAGTAACTGCAGGTTTACGTGTGGTTTTAATTATTGCTGTGTCTGGACTGGGGTGGCTTGGTGGGGAAGGAGGAAGGAGGGAGGTAAGAGTGGTCGAGTTGCCAAGTGATCTATACAACACAAGGTATAAATGTGCTGTTCTGACTGTTCTGACTGTTGTTCCTTCATTTGTAAGTCTGTCTGTCTGGCTGGGTGTATGTATGTCTGTGTGTCTATGTGCTTTCTTTCAATTTACTCCATATCTGTGTTTCGTGTGCCTGTCTATACTACAAACATTATTTCTTCTTCCTTTTCTACTTCTTTTTATTTTATTTTTGTGTGTGTTAGCTTCCTGTATAATTACTTCCTATGTACAGTCTCCTCTACTCCCACTTTCACCAGTTCAGCGTTGCCAATGTGTGAGCTACCAGTTCCGACTCTTGCATCCGAAACATCTGCCAGTAAGAGTAAGGGTTGATGGCAGGTGTATCGGATGCGAGATTCGGAACTGGTAGCTCACACGATGCCGGGTGTATACGATGGCAACGCTGAACTGGTGAAAGCGGGAGTGGAAGAGACTGTACTTTTATTTTATTGCGTGATATATGTATATGCTTTAATATTTTCCTCTGTGTTTTAATTTCAAAGGCCTTTTAATTATTACACACTGTACACTGCACCAACTTTGTACGTCGAGTGGTATACATCTACATTTTTTATTTAAATATTCGTGTTGTGTCACTTGTGTGTCATTCTCCCTCGTATGTTGTATGTTTGTTATTAAATATATATAAAGTTGGCTCCATTCCCGCATCATCCACTCAGTGCCACTCCTCCCTTTCAGTCTAACATAAACTCCGAGAACTTCAACTCTTAAATTCCAGGCAACAAAACTATAATAGCAATTAGGGAGTGTGACTTTGCCTCTCGGTTAAGAAGCTTTCTGAGAATCTATGAACACGGAGTACTGGAGTCAAACTGGACCTCAATTCATAACGAGCGTAGGAATATTGAAAGGGTAATATTTCCGGCGGATATTTCCAAACCTAATGAATAGCATGATGACTTTTTCAATGTCATTTCCCTCACACAATGACTAATGAGTTTGGAGAGAAGCCGTGCTTTCAGAAACTACATAAATTGGCTCTACTCATTCTATCATTACCAACAACATAATAATTAATGTCGATGTAGAGAGGCTCTTTAACTTAATTCATGAGTCTCACTAAAACCTAGCTCAAAAAATATACTTACAGTATGTACTGCACCAATATTAATTAATCATTGAAAGTGGAATGGTCAACAGCAGTGATGGTGGACGTGTTATTTTTCAACCTAAGGAAGATTCAAGTGATTATGTACAAACAGTAAACTTAAGGGACCACGTGATCCTGTGTTGTAGTCAGAAAATTGGGAGATAAATGAATCCTTCAAATATTGCCACAAAATACCATCTATAATCTATATGGAATTAGTGTGTTTTGTGGCATGGTCAGGAGGAATCAGAAGCCTCCACATTTTATACACAATCACAGGTTCCTTAATAATATGCTCTCGTTTAATTCCGTGTTGCTGTTTCTTATTTTTTTTTCCTTATTTCTTGTACACCATTTTTAGTACGATACACTATTCCTACATGGCTTGATTATACTTGTTTTGTTTTTTGCGTTCTTGTGTTGCATTGTTCTTTGAAATGCGTATTAATCATTGTTATATCGTTCTAGTTCCCTTAAAACATTGTTCATTATTATTACTATTATTAAAATGAGTACCGTACCGAATTCATTAAGCAAATTATTATGGCAAGTTATCATTTAATTTAGGCACCCCTTGTATGCAATATTTTCTCTGTCTCTGTCAATAATGATTAGAAAATGGACATGAGAACTTTATGATGAGAACCAGACGGCAACACTAATAATAAGACAGTTTGTTGCTGGGAAATATTAATTACAGTTGAACATCTATAAGGAAGAGTATATTGTACATTTGGTACATTGGAGCGCCTTGATTCCCCCAAAGTATGCCAGAAAACAGGACCAGAGGAACAACAATAACGGTGGCCTGTTGCCTGGAATAGTTTGGAGGAATAATTTACTCCGTGTTTACGTGTTTACTTACCTACACTGTATTTTCCCCTTATACCATATTGTAATGTTTTGATCATCGTATTATCAAGTGCAGCATAGTCCTATCTTGGCAAGGTTTACACAGTTAACTCAAGAAAAATATAGATTAATATATGAGAATGTGGCATCCCCTACCTCTCCCATCCTATAAAGTGATTACTGCGCATGTCCACATCTTCCTCCCACTAATGCCCAGTCCCTCTCCCACCCACCACACACAAGATGAGTGAGTCGGTGCGTGTTGAATATTCTATGTTTGTTATCCGTGTGCATCGTGTGTTATCCTTGTGCATCGTCGGTTCTACATACTCAAGATGCTGGAGTTTAAGGAGTTTGAGGACTCGTCAAAATAAGGTACTGTATGTTTATGTTACTATACTGTATATGTGTGATGTCAGATAAAGGAGAGAAATGATGCTATCGTTTGTGAAGATCGTGGGTATTTTAATTAAAGGGCCTCTAGGGAAAACTCAAAGAATGGCATAAGGAAAACAATCTATAGTAGAAGAGATGATAAAATTATCTTGTATGTCTGATGTGTGGTGGTGGATCATGTAGGCTACCTTGTAACCTTGACGACTTGAGTTTAATGGCCGTCGTTGGCTCGTTGGCTCGTCAGTACCACCGTCAAGAGTCGTGTACTTGGGATGTGTTTATGAGGCACTTTGGTATCACCACTCGGACCAAGAGGAGAGGAGTGCAAGGGGTCTTCTGTGAGGAATTTTAAGTAGTGTGGGGCTAGTTCAATCAACCTCATCACCGAGGATGTAAGCTCGTGTTCATGGGTTGATTGATCATATTTATACAGTAGAATAAATTATTAACCATCATAAGTGAGTCGTACGCAAAATTCTGAGCAATATTGTAGTTGTGCACACTCTCCTGTTAATAGTTTTTGCATAGTTACACTCGTGATACATAATTTCTGACCAGAGAGTGAGGAGCAGAAAGCTTCGAATCGCCTGGTATTGTTCATTTCCCCCCTCAGTGCACATATAGAGGCTGAGTTGGAATGCAGGGCATGTGTGTGGTGCCTGCCTATCATCTCTGGTCAGGGATTGATGTATCACGAGTGTACGGTACTGAATCATCCAAAGCCGTGACTCTCGTTTGAGATGTGATGCTTGTCGGAGTACCATCACAAAGCCACACAAATTTCGAACCAATGGAAGCTTTGGATGGAATGTTGTCCAGAAACCTCCTGCTTCAGATCTCGTGCTTCGACTCAGGGACTGTGGTGCTCGAGTGTATTGTATACAGAATATTTCCTCCGTGTTTAATGTGATTTCAACAGAATTATTTTATTTCTCAACCCCGGGACGGTAGGTTTTCAGTAGCCTGTGACTCTTGCAATGCCCCAAAGTTAATGATTGTTGCTTCGAAGTATTGTGTGCTTTCCTATGTGTTTAACTAAGTTCAGACAGTGGAGCTTCAAGGTGTTGGTTACTTCCTTTCTGACCTCCTATATTACGAAAACCTATTCATACACGTCACTATCAGGAGAGAGCAACTACAGAAATTCACAGCAAATTAGAATAACGTCTAATGTCTAATGTAGCCGGGATGTACAGTCACTCATAAAAAGAAACTGATCCACCTAAACTAGAGCAGCAATATTACGTGGTAGTCCAGATCTGGTAACAGTGTGGATGACGTTGGTGAGAGAGGTGGTGTAGGAGGATGGTATGAGTGGCGGGTGAACGGGTGTCTATACGGCTCTACTCGACACACTACTCATATCATGTCTCATTTCGGACATATCTTAATCGAACCCAAGCGGTAAATATAGTTATAAATATAAATTCTATGGACTGCCATGTACCAAAACAACTTAGTTAATAGTTCTGGGGCCAGATGCACGAAAGACCTTAGCGAAGCGGCCGTTAAGGTAACCTTAGGCAGTTTCACTAAGGGGATGGTAAGGTTGATGCTATGGTCGTATGCTCTATTGGCCTTAACATCAACCTTAGTGTTCCCTTACGTGATCTTAGCGGTCGGCGGCCGTCGGCCATGTTTGTTTCGTTCCATTCCCTTCCGACTATGGACCACCAGCTGGGCCAATGAGAGGGCAGCTTCATAGACACATTAGGCAACATAAGCCAATCAGAAATCAGTGGGGATGACAGCTTATCACAGAAAAACAAATAAACGAAGTTTGTGCGGCGTGTGTACCAAGTGGAAGGTAGACATTGTGTGTGATATATTGAGTGTGTTTATTATTGTAAGTTATTATGGCAGAACAGCCTCCTCCTAAGCGGCCAAGACGTGCCAATTATAATGATGAAGAACTTATGATAATGATAGTAGAATGGCAAAGAAGAGAACAGATTTTACGAGAAAAATTTGCAAGGAATGTAACTGCGGAGAGCAGTTTTTCTGTAAATTTACCTTTTTTTTTATAATTACTTACCCAAACCATATAATTTATAAGAACACATTCTCTTTTTGGTAAATTGGAAGGTCTCTGATTCCTCCTAACTCTGCCAGGAAAGAGATGCTTTCAATGGTACTTAATCTCAAAGGGAATATTATGTTTCATGGCATAGTTAGGAGGATTCAGCAGTAACCTACCAATTTAACAAAGAGAGAATCTTCCCTTAAGGGAGTACTACACTGATGGCAATTTTTATGATAATGGTTTCTCTGAACTTCTAGATGCAACAGCAGGCTTCCTTATCACGTCATGTCTCATTGGGACAAATGAAACGGAAAATTCTTGACTGTAACTGCTATTTGTGCTTTATAAAAGTAATTTAACTTATAGTTTCACATTATGCACAGTGTCTTATTTCATAAAGTTGCAGTTTCACACTACCATAGAATTTGGACTAACGTTAATCTGAATGAGGTGTACATGTACAGTAGGCTACCTTTTATTTATAACTTCAACCTAACCTAAATGTCACAAGCACTTGTATGTGAGTAGGTACAGCCTGCTTTTCGTCTTGGGACCAATGCGTGGCTCTAATTTTTCACACCATAGTTCATGCCTTGGAAATCTATAATATCTCATTAAATGTTCATCACTAAAAGCAAATGGGTCTATTCTTTCTCTGTATACTCGCTCACGTCTCAGAGCTCGTTGAACTTCCACATCGTTATGTAAAACAACCTGTAGTTCCATATTTAGAGTCAAGCAGCCACCTTCACGAAGATCTTCTTCTTCTTCTTGGTATTTGTTGTGATGGTTAATGGCGGAAGTGTTGCCTTTGTATCGGCACTTCCTGATGTAGTCTCTTTATTTCTGTCCAGATGTAGTCTCTTTTATCTGCTATCTTATAAACAAAACAAAGTAGTATTTAATGCGTATCGAATAGAGGAAGTGTTATCCACTACTCAACCCTAAGGTTGTCTAAAGGGTGCTCCCTACCACCCTTAGCCGTAAGGTTAAAGATGGCCGCCACAATTGGCGCTAAGGTGTTTCGTGCATACCACCATAGTGAGTTAAGGGAAAAGATGGCGGCTAAGGTAACTTATCGGCCGCTAAGGTCTTTCGTGCATCCGGCCCCCTGATACTGTATAAGCAACTGTACTACCCATTTAACATTAAAAAATAATAATTTAACTATATTCACCTCCAGGGTTCCATTGTGTAATACCGATACGTGAAACAAAATATAACTGATCATATAACTCTCAAACTCAACGTCAGCTAAACTATTACCAGATTTGGACGGCCACGACATTCTGCAGCTTTTACCTAGCGTGATTGGTTTCTTTTATGAGTGACTGTTCTTCACCAGCAGCGACAACGATCAAATCACCTCATAAAAAAAAAAAGACGTGTGACATGGGGACTCGTTTCCTATCTCTTTGGTTCTCAGTCCATCACTCTATCCACTCTCTGCCTTGGCCTTCCCTACACGGACATAATAATAAACAAGACTAGGGAAAAACTGGTGACCACAACAATATCCATATCACCTGGATGGTATATACAGTTTTAATAAGCAGTGCAAACACAACAACAAAATACCAAAGTTACCTTACCATACCATACCATCAGTGCAACACCCTACCCCTCTATAGCCCTCTCTCTCTCTCTCTCCCTGCTGCATGACCACTCCGCGTGACACAGTGGTCGGCGTGACTGTGCATCGGTTGTCTGGCTCGTGCCTTTGGATTTTGAGAGGGGGAGAGGAGAGGAGAGGAGGTCGATATTTATGTGTGTGAAGCGGCGAGGTGGATGTTGTTGGAAGCCGTGTCTTTTTTGTATTTTGTATGTGTATCTTTCTCTGTGATTTTGTTGTTTGATTGTGTGTGTGTGTGTTTAAATACCTGTCTTTGTATCTGTCAGTCTATCTATTTATCTATTCCTCTTTTTTCATTCACCTACCACATTCTAGACATACCTGCCCGAGCCTCCGATACGCTTTCTCAACTAATTTAACCAAACTTAACGTAAACAATATTAAGGATGCATAAATAATTGCCGGAAAATATCTGCTTCGAGGGATACCAGTTTGTTTACAGCAGTTAGAGATGAATTACGATGCATCAATGCTTTTTGTTGTCAGTTTCCAACCCTTAATTAAAATATACTCTTAAATATCTGTAAGTAATATTTTTTATCAAAAAAGAAAAAAATGGAGAATAAGTAGATAGCAACCCACCTTTGTCAATTCCAATCCATCGGAGTCTGAATCGAATGTCTGATTGTTTCTCTTAAAATTGGTTAAGCGTCGTTATTATAATAATGTTTGGTGTTATAAAATCGTCTATTAAAGAATCGTGTAATGAGAGTAAAAACAACAAATATCAAGATAATTAGGTTCTTGGATCAAACATACACTATGGCTCTATATGTACAGTATATATATTTTTGCTTACAATTGGCCGTAATGTACCAATGCTGAGTCGCCAGAATTGCCGTTTTAGTTAAAGAATGTGTTTATCTTTCCTCTCTCCTAGTGGCGAGAGGCGACCAAGGCGCCAGTCTGTCTGGAACCAAGTCATGTGTGCTGTCAGCTGTGACTGGTTGTTGTAACGTACACGTACTGTACATACCACCGTCTGAGGGGGGGGACATGTCAAATTAATAACCCATACCAAGATCAAGGGGACCGTGAGCCAGACCCTGACCATGGTGGCTCCTGGCAAGCGGTGTCTTCCTGGCTAGCGGTGTCTTCCTGCCAGGCTCTCACACTATCTACTCGCGCACATACTCGCTTCCCTTTTGTTTCTACCAAGAACCAACAATTCTGATAGCGTTGAGTGTAAAGCAAGATTTGCCCTGTTATACAGTAATTATTATATTCGAACACTCACTCTGTAATTTGTCCTCACTGTTCACAATTAGAGAGAAACTCACCAACTTAACCCGTTCACATCCTAGCCTCGTCTGGTATAGAGGGACTGATTATGGCCGCACCACGACGAATGGAGCCAATTTATAAAGTTCGCTGGATCCGATCTCCAAAATTTATTCTCATAAGTTCTTCTCAGGGGACCGAGGCTGGGATAATATAAGAGAGAGGTGGACTGAGAAGGGGAGAGGGATTCTTAAGATCTAACTGCTGGAGATGATATTGTCAAACTTTACAGGGGGAGGGAAGGAGAGAGGTTCAGGTTACGGTGTGTTGAAACTCGGGTCTATTAGAGGGATTTTTTTCTCTAAGAGTCTTGACGAATTTTACATATTCCCAATAATCACAGTCCTGGACGCTGTGAAGGAGACAATATTAAACTTCAAGCCTAACCGATATGTAGGACTAAATGAGACTTCGTAGCACACACACACACACACAGGCACACACACACACACACACACACACACACACACACACACACACACACACACACACAGACACACACACACACACACACACAGACACACACACACACACACACACACACAGACAGACACAGACACACAGACCCCAAACAAAACAAAAACGAATTAACTCAATCACAATTTTTTCCCTCACTGATATCGACTCGACAAACTGTATTCACGTCGGAAATCATGCCTATAAAAACTCAATTCGGTGACTGCCGGTGAGAGAAAAATAATTACCTTTATAAATACCGGGCTTTGGAATCTGTGAGAGGTAGGGGGAGGAGGGGGAGGGAGGGAATTATTGTAGTTATGATAATTAGGTTGGGGTGGGGTTTGTGTGTGTGTGTGAATGAGTGAGTGTGTGTGTGTGTGTGTGTGTGTGTGTGTGTGTGTGTGTGTGTGTGTGTGTGTGTGTGTGTGTGTGTGTGTGTGTGTGTGTGTGTGTGTGTGTGTGTGTGTGTGTGTGTGTGTGTGTGTGTGTGACATTTATGCTTAAGCTATAATAGTAGAGGTCAAATACATAAAGTGAGAGAGAGAGAGAGAGAGAGAGAGAGAGAGAGAGAGAGCAGAGGAAAAGGCTTACGAGGAGGGAAAGGGGAAAAAGCTGAATTGGAGGAGACAGGGGAAATGGTGTGCAAATGGAGAGTGAGAGTCTGAGCCGAGCAGATGTGAAAGGTGGATGGCGAAGAGAAGAGAAGGATAATGGAGTTAAGAGGAACGCACCGGGTAAAGTATAGTAGGATATAGAAGAGGAGTTGAAGGACCAGTTACATATGTGTGCAAGGAATGGAAAGTGTCGGAGGGAGGGGTGAAGAGATGGTTGGATGGATGTGTGAGTGTGAGTGTGTACGAGAGAGAGAGAGAGAGAGAGAGTGTGTGTGTGTGAGATAGAGAGAGAGTGTGTGTGTGTGAGAGAGAGACAGAGAGAGAGTGTGTGTGTGTGAAAGTATGGTACTGAGTAAACCAGGGAAATAGTAAGGGTAATTAATAAAAGGGTATTAGTAAAAAGTTTGGTGAAGGGATGATACAGAGGAAGAGGATGATAACAGGAGAATGGAAAGTGTAAAGGCAAAGAAGTGGCTCTGAGTAGGGACTGACACGGATGAAGGTTAGATGTGACAAATGGTAAGACAGACAGAGTGAGGATAGGGGTGTAAGGATGCCAGGAAAAGTTCAGGAAAGTCCAAGCATGAGGCATCAATTCGACTCAAGACTCACCAATGATTCTTAACCCAGTTTAAGCATTTAGTGAAGTGTATGGGAAGACATGATCAAGGAAAGAAGACAAGGGGGAAAGCGGGAAGGATAGAGATGGAATAAATGGATGATTGAATAAATAAATAAATAAATTATATGGTATGCAAGTTGAGAAGGAGACATGACAAGAGTGAAAAAGAATATAATGAACACAGAAAATACAAGACATGACATACGGTAATAATCTTTTCACGATACAAGAAAAAAAAAAGTTATATTCTACGGTACATCTCTACTTACCCTTTACAAAATATATATAAATAAAATAACTTAATATCGTCACTCAGGGTGCAGAAAACTTAACAATTTAAAGCAAGACGTCATTAACTATTTAGAAGGTCAAGGTTGATGAGATTAAGTCCATTTACCCCCACGCATTTAACTTATATTATATAGGGCCTATATATAATAATAATTATATTTTTTACATCTCGTTTATATATACATTTTTTTTTCACTCGCGTCCCCAAATGAAGTAAAGTGGATGGGGTAATTTTGACTCTAAAGGTGGGAGGTGGAGAACTAGCTGACTGAATTAGAGGGCTGGTGATGATGGTGGTGATAGTAATTGTGGTGATGGTGTTGTTGTTGGTGGTGATGGTAATGGTGGTGATTGTGATAGTGGTGGTAGTAATGGTGTATGGAAGGACTAGGTACTGATTCCTCCATAATATCCCTGGGAACACACAACCTCAGTGTCACTAATAAAAGTTCTGTTTCGTGGCATAATTTGAAGGAACCACTAACCTTTCAATTTACCTTTAATGAGACAACAAAATCACCTTAATGTCGTACTATATTACACAATATTAAAAATCAATACAAATAAAGAATATCACCCGTAAGGAAAATATAATGCGAAAAAATAGTTTGCTTTATAATGAGAAAAAAACGTGAAGAAACTATATGACTAATTATATTTTTTCCCGACCCTGTATATCTAGAGAGCTGGCAGAGACTCGGGCTAAATTAGTTTTATCACGGGTAATTTTTTTTGGCCAGGTATTACTGTTATGTTGTTGTTGTTGTTGTTGTTGTTGTTGTTGTAAATGTAGTTCCTTGCTCGATTTTTTTTTCTAGGTTTATATATATTTCTTTATTTCGTTTGATTTCTTGTGTTTTTGTTTTGTTTTGTTTTTTCTTTGCTTTTCTTTTGTACAGCCACAATCAAATAACCACCAACACTTCTTTCCTTGCATCTTGTAAATACATCAGTATCATATCAAAATATAATCATACAAACACTTTATTTCAACTCAACCTCCTCAATTAGGCTACAATTATGAGGTGCTGCAAAATCATACATGTGTTGTTCATTATTACCAAGAGATATTTACGACGATAGAAAGGAAAGTGTTGGTGGATATTTGATTGTGGCTGTACATTACTCTGTGGAGGTGTGATTTATTACAGTCATGTACCCCTTTAACATCACCTACTTTATCCATTGCTCTCTCTCTCTCTCTCTCTCTCTCTCTCTCTCTCTCTCTCTCATTTACCATCATTCCATCTTTCCCCCATTCTTCCCTCCACTTTCCACTAACTCTCGTTTTTTCCCTCTTTCTCACTCCCTTCCACACTCTACCCTCTCTCACACTCTCCCTACCCTCTCTCCCTACACTCCCTCCCTACACTCCCTCCCCACACTCCTTCCCCTCTTCCCTCCCCTCTCTCCCCTCTCCCCTCCCCTCTCTCCCTTCCACACTCCCCTCTGCCATAAAACTTTCGAAGGGGAAGTATCACCTAAAACCCACTCCTAATTTTTCAACTCTTAAATCACTTCCCAGTCCCTCGCATCACCAACAATTTCGATACATTTTTTCACACAATATTTATTTTCTGTATCATTTCTCGTTTATATTTACTAATTCCCTCCCCAGTTTTTTTTTTTTTTGTATAATTATCATCAGTTATTTTTTCATGTTATTTTTTTGCGTATTTTGTTGTTATACAATTTTTTTTTTTCTGTCGGCTAAAAATACTTGGCTCAAAAGATCACAATCTCATCTCAACTCATTTGACTTTTGGTACATTAGAAACCCTTGATTTAACATGAAGATTAACTTAAACAATGGTGGCCTGGTGCTTGGAATAGTTTGGAGGAATCAGTTGCTCCGGATATACCAGCATTGTAGTACCTCCTTAAAGCCAAATTGGAGGCTACTGATTCCTCCAATTGCGTAAGGAAACCAACTATAGTACTTCGGTAAAAGTTTGTATTTGTTTGAAGGAATCGGTCACCTCATAATTTATTCTCTAGTCAAGCTCAAATTGTTCTTCCTTTCCAATCTTTTACAGCTTCGTCAGCCATCCCTCTTATTCTCACCCTTTCATTTATTTTATCTCCCTCTCCCATCATTTTCTCTCCATTTCTCCTCCTTTCTTCTCCCCCTTCTTTCCTCTCCCCCTTTCCCTCCTTTTCTCTCCATTTCCCCTCATTTCGTCTCTCCTTTCCTCTCACTCTCCTTTCCTCTTTTTCTCCTTTCCTCTTTTTCTCCTTTCCTCCCATCATTGTATCTCCCACCTTCTCTCCATCTCCTACTCCCCCTCATTTCGAAACAAAAGTTAGGAGTCGCCCACTTTTCGACTCGCTCGCTCGGAGAAAAAGTGTCCGAATATTGAATTTCAATTAAGGAGAGGCGGTCGTCTCCAAGGTAGGGGAAAGGGGGAGAGAAGTTACAAAAATAATAATATCATATGATCTTGGATAAAGTTAAATCTTCCCTGGTCTCTCTCTCTCTCTTTTCTACACCTTCTAATGTTTTTCTTCTTCCTTCTCCTCCTTTTTTTTCTTCTCACTTTGTTTTCCTCTACTTGCTAATGTTTATTTTTTTTATTTTTTCACCTTCCTTCTCCATTTAATGTTTTTCCCTTCCTTTACCCATACCCATCTTTCTCCCTTCCTTCTTCACCTCCTAATATTATTTTCTCCTTACTTCTCCACCTCCTTTATAGATGATTCTCCCTTTCCTCCTCATCACCATGCACCTCCTTCCCTAGAGAACTCTCAAAGGAATTATTAAGGTACAAGGGGGAGGGGGGGAGGGGGAGGTCAGTGGGAGTCAGATAGAGCCAGGGCTGGAAGGGAATCCACACAGTACTCCCCAATGTTTATTTGTTTGTCTTGAAACAACATTGCTATTTCTCCAGAAATATAAGTATCATATCAATATTAGCATGGATGTTCAAACACGGCCAAAAATTATGTATGTACGTACATAGAAGACCAGGGTCCGATCTCCCTATGGAGGGCTGCGAAGTAGGTCAGTCAGATACCTTCCAAAAATATTAGGGAATGAAAAATATATCGGCATAACAATAGTGTTTGGATTGCATTAAGCCACTAGTTTGTGCTCAATAAAACAAAATCTTTTGTAATTATGTACGATACAAAATATAAGAGATCACTGTTACGAAATGTACTTTTTAACCCCCGAGTGTCAGCCTTTGGTCTCTGGTGTAACAGAAACAGCTGAAGCTAATTAGAGTCACAAAGTATGACACGAGTGGGATTAAAGTATTTTTGAAAGTTTTTAATGCTGGAGGGAATGAAGGCTTACCTCTGTGTGAACGATGGCACTTGGGAGCTTTTTTTCTTTTCGTTCCGACACTGGACATAAGCATCATCAAGCCCGTTACCATGGTTCAGGTTAACTGCTACACACACACACACACACACACACTCATGTCACACACACAGACACGTATCACTGCTCCCCCCCCCCCCCGAGCATGGGAAAATATTTGACAAGGCTTCAAAGGTATATAAACCAATATACCTTAGGTAATTCCTTTCAGAGTGATGTAGTGAAGTGCTTGGGTACGTAGGAGTATATGAGAGTTTGTACTGTAACGCCAAATACAGGTCACAATAATATATGAAATATCAACTTGACTGGGGTCTGGTGAGTCTGTACCCAATTGTTATCTTCTCCAAAACATAAAGTATTTTGTGATATCTTTGAAGGTATATATTTTATAGAATATCATAGTGACATAATTATGTACTCGCTTATAATAATATAATTAATTCAGAGTATTCCATCTGTCTGGTTCTGTGTGTCACGAGTCAGATTTGATCGTGACATATTAATCAAATTAGTATAGGAATAATGCTTCGGTAGCCATAGCCTAGCGGTTGAGAAAGTGAAGTGTGTGTGGGAACAGGAGACACCATTCGTGTTTAAGCCTGTGTTTTTTTCCCCCTCTGTAGCCGTTAAATTATTCGTTTTCTCACTCGTGGCTTATTAATATTGATTTTATCGTGCCCAAAGATAATTTCCTCATTTTTCATATGATTCGTGAAGTGGATAATTACCATGATTAGTTATGTGGCGGCATTTACATTGCATGCATAGCTAGTGAGTGTAAATGAGATAATATGAAGACTAAGTCTAGTCAGTTATTATATTCAGATAGTTGGGTGTGGCTCCGTGAATATCGATCCAGACGTTGGGGGAGGAGCTAATTATTGGTTGGGTAGAGAAAATTTGAAACGGCAGTCTTGACTTCAGCCACACAGTATACACGTGTAATCGATCAGCTCCTGTCTACCCTTTGCAAAATCACAGCTAAGATTAATGACTCGGTCTCGTCACTAGTTATAATCTTCAACGTTCGTGGTTGCAATGCACTGTCTTATTGATTGGATAGAAAACATAATCAATTGACAGTGGAAGGTAAGATAAACGAGTGATAAATTATTGTGTGGACATTGAAAATTCCTGTCGGTTTGAAGGACACTGAAAAGAAAATTACTGAGACTGAAAGAAACCTCTGTAATTATCAAGGCTTGGGGTTAGATTGATATTGATTATTAATTAAAGTAAATTGAGTAGGAAGGTCTTGAAATAGCACCAATAATTAAACGAGGACATTGGAAATTATACTCGTACATTGGAAAAGACTCGCGAGGACATTGAAAAGAAAACGGGAGTCACGCGCGAGGGTAACTCATTTATTTAGCTAGCTTTTGTGAGTGAAAGTGAGTACGTGAGTAATTTATTAATTCTGTTGGTGTAAGACTGAATTCAATAAATTATAGTAATTTAATGTAATTGATTGTTTCATACACCATATCTTCCCTATTACTATATATTTATAAATGCATTCATATCGTAAGAGCTCACGTAAAATAAATAATTGTTGATAAACTTGCAATAATATAGGGGATTTAACCTCTGAGAACCTTCCTTGAACCAACACAACGAAGGTGAATTAATAAACCGGGTAAGGTAAGTCAATTACTGAATCATTGCTTACTTAATTATTATATTCATTATAATAATTCCAATATTGCACTACGAAGTTTATTACACTATGCAGTAAAATAAATATTGTTATATACCCTCCTTAATAAAAAAATATGTAATAATTAAATGTCTCCTTGCTCAACAACATTCAAAACTAATGCCCCAATCCAATTATGATTTTATCCTTCCACAGGTAAGAGGTTCCCCTACAGCAGTCCACAGTGACACCTACATCACCCCTTCAGGAATATGTGAGTGTTCAGTCATTCTTTGTAAGTCTTGGTAATAGAACGTTGACCTTAGAATTATAATTTCATTGCTATGTGCTTGTGAATCTTGCTTTCTCTTGTAATAAGTAAATACCTTGTGTATCTGTGTGTGTGTATATATATGTGTGTATCTGTGTGTGTGTGTGTGTGCCAGTGTGTGTGTGTGTTACATGCTTTCAGGTACGGTACACTCATCAACAAAAGAGCTTCTTGAGGCCTTGGGTTGTGAGTCTAGTGAATCATAACACCAAGACACACAAGAACCTTTCCTTCCTATGAAGCCAACGTGGTTAATGACTTGGCAGACGAGACCACACGGCTTTTGTTGGTGAGTGTACAGGCCTCGGGCACACACACACACACACACACACACACACACACACTATCTCTCCCTCTTTCTATCTCACTCTTGTAATTTTTTATCTCGATTACTGTGCAACCATTGTCCCAGGAAGAGCACTAATGTTTGACCACTTCTTTATACCGGGAAACACCACCACAAGAGGCCGTCGTGTTTGTGGTGTAAGTTGTTCAAGTACTAAGTTATTAATATGTAGAGGTTGTTTGGGTTGGGTTGGTGGCTGCGTAATAAGGAGTACCGTACTAATTTATTTACAGGTAGAGAGAGAGAGGCTGCATTATTGTTAATGTATAAAGGGAAACTTCCGCGTAGTAAAGTTTTTAAACTCGCTTTACATTTTAGACTTTTGCAGTAGAATGGACTCCGTAGTGGGCACCTGCTGTATGTGTGTGTGTCCGTCTGTTTGTCTGTCTGTCTGTTTGTCTGTCTGTCTGTTTATTTGTCTGTAATTTTACGTGTATGTGTCTATCTGTTCTCTGTACATGTGTGTGTGTGTGTGTGTGTGTGTTAGCTTTTTTTTCAGCTGGGGAATGAGAACAAACGCGCCTAGTTATATTTTTCTTGGGATTTTCTGTTTCGTTTTTTTTTTTTTGGCTTTCTATGCGAGGGACGTTTGTGTGTGCATACATGCTTTTACACACACACACAGATACACACACACACACCTGCCCACCATCGCCCTCTCCAGGTGCCGGCCTAATTAACAAACCCTGAAAAAATGTTTCTCTCTATACGCTCTCCCTACGCAAACACGCACACTTCCACCCTCATGTTGACGCACAACATATTTGTACGCCGTGGTAAAAAAATTATATATACACAGTCGGAAAAATTCGAGTATCTTTACTTATTGAAGAAAAGAGTCCCTTTAATATCCACACACACAAGTACACACACGCTCACACACACACACACATTCATGTTAGCACACACACACACACTTGCACATCCTTACGACCCCCACACCTACACCCTCTCCCGCACCTACACCCCCTCCCTACACCTACACCCCCTCCCACACCCACCCATAAATATTATCCTCTACAACACACCCACACCTACCCACGTTATCATCTACATTACACCCACACACCAAGGGTCTGTGTGGTTTACGAGTGTGGTGTCCTCGTGTTTAAGAGCCTCACACTCTCGTAACTTTCCCAAGACTCCCAGAATTAGAAATGGAAATGACGAAGTTGTAGCGAGGTTAAGAGGGCCGTCTGTTGTAGGAGGAAATAATGGAAGGCTACACATTCCTCCAGAGTGCACTAGGAAACGTACCGTACCCTCTCCCTACCTTTGTTGATGTGCCTTAGAGGATGACTGTGGCTAATACTTTAAAGGGTTTGGGTACCCCTTTGGACAGGAGCCAATCCCATCCCCCCTTCCCACTTTCATTGTTGTCCCGTCTTTCTTTCTTTTCATTCTTTTTTTTTCCACGTGGCTGCTGTTCTTCATCTCTGTCTCCTTCTCTTTTGTACTACAAGGTCGTACTTGCCTGACAGTCTTTCCCCCTTTCATTCATTAATTTCTTTTAATTTCCTTTCTGTTTGTTGTTCCTCGTCTTTGTGTCCTTGTCCCCTGTGATACGAGGTCTTGCTGACTTTGTACACTCTTCCTTTATCTCCCTTACAGACAGACACGTGTTGCTGTGGTGCTTGTATTTTACCTGACATAGTTTGAATGAATCAATAGCACAACAAACAAAAACCTTAAGAACAGGACGTAGTTAGAGAAGAGGAATATGTTGTTGTTGGTAAAATTCAAGGGGTCTATAATTTATTCAAACTGTGCCCTGAAACAGACTCTCTACGTGTATAATGTAGATAGTTCGTATGTTCGTGATATTGCTAGCTTGAAGGAAACGGCAAACAACAATTCTCAGACTGTAATGATATCTAGATACACATACCTAGACAATACACGTCAAAACCAGGACGTAGACGATGACAGATACCATTGCTCCTTAGACATTACTGTACGTACATTTCAGGTCTTTGTATTTTCTTTATAATGTACACAACCCAAGGGGAAAAAAACAAAAATAAACAAAATATGCAACCACAAATCACTAAGTATCGACGACCGAACTTTCAGACTCTGGCACTGTGTACGTTACAATGGGAATTTCAGTATATTATAGAGTAAGTCAGAGTAAGTGAGTCTGGCAAAATGATTCAGTAATACGCACGCTGAACTCCAAGGGTCCTGAATTTGGGGTCGTTATACAAGTCCTCTTTATGTCCCAACCCATGACTTTTCTTGTGTTATGGGTCATACGATGGCAGTAAAACCTCGACTGCAGTAAAATATCGATATATTCTGGATCATAACCTTCTGAGTATCTTTGATTGATTGCCTCTCACCTGTATGAGATCGTCAGGCGCGTTTTCATTTTGTGGGCAAGATGCTGACAAACATGATATAAATATATGCACCAAATTTAATGGAGAATAATTCAGGAACCTTAGAATTACAGATAATTTATTTCCAATCCTGGGTGGCACAGATTGTTAGAATATTAAACTGTATCGTTCCTCTTTGTTGGCACAGATTGTTAGATTATGAGGAGGACAACTTCTATATGTCGCCCTTACTTACGTTTCAATGGTAGCTATGCAATCGAGCCATACATAATGCTAATACTTTCTTCATGTTTTATCCAGCTTTTATCCAAGGTTAAAGTGTATATGAAACTAGAGTGTGTTGGGAAAGGGATTCGTACCTATAGTAGACTAACAGTGACTGATGGTGGATGCTGTTACGAGGGCGAAAACAAACACATAAACACACACTACCATTCCCCCTACTTTCACACCTACATAGAGGACACACACACACAATACCATCCCCCCCCTACAATCACACCTACATATAGTACACACACACACACACACACACACACACACACACACAAACTGGCAGCCATCACCTCGCTCGCTTGTATAACTCGTAAATCCTTTGAAGTGAACAGCCAGCCCGAGGATTTAGTGTCCAGTAGTCCCCTTTTCCCAGAACCAACCAACCAACTGACTGACTGACTGACTATACTGTATAGACTACGGTACTGGTGACGATAAATCGTTCTGCTGCTGTTGTTGTCTCTCTTGGACTTACCTTCTCTCCACCATACGACCCATCATAATCAACTTTCGTCCATGGATCAGAAGCAGCTATGACGCTGATGGTTGACTCGTGTGTGTGTGTCTCTGTCTCTCGTCAATTCACTGTATATTTTTACTAACAATATTCCATATTTCTACTCGTTTGCAGTCTGATATTTAAGCTGCCACACATGGCCATTGGGTTGGGAGGTTGATCACTATCGGGCTTGTGGAATTTCCAGGAACTCTCTTCTGGTGTTGATTTTAATGTTGCACATAGTAAAACCTGGAAATATATATGTGTGTGTGGGTGTGTGTGTATGACAGAGATAGAAAAGTAGAAATTGTTGAGAGAAAAGAAGTAGAAGGTTAAACCACCCCGCCTACCAAACAATATAGACCATAAACAAGTAACAGTCTGACGAAAACATATCTTTGCTGAAAAAATTACGACATGAACAAAAGGTACAGTAAGTGGTGGACGGGTATTGCTGGCGTGGGAATTCAATTAAGTGCCGAATTGTGTGGACTAGGTTTTTTAAACTTTCGATCAATGAGTGCCAGTCTATTTTTTATCTCTTCTCTTCTCCTCCATGACCCAAACAAACTGCATATAGCCTATGTGTGTGTGTACGTGTGCAAAGCTGGCATCATGTGTGTGTGTTCCTGTGTGTACCATATGTATATATGTCTGCTGGTATCTTGTGTGTGTGTGTACCGTATGTATGTGTGTGTGTGTGTCCGCTGGCATCATGTGTGTGTATGTGTGTGTGTTGATTTAGGTGAGTTTCTCTAAATTAAATGGACAGTTAGCGGGTCAAGAGGAAGGGGACAAAAAATACCCGGACCGCTGGACTCTTTCCTTAACTGGCTCGCTGGTAATGGGAGAATCGACTAAGAGGCTGAAGGGGGAGTGTACAGAAAGGCATTTGTGTGTGGAGGGTATACCTGAAATTCTCGTGGAAATGATGGTGGTGTTAGTGGTGGAAAAAATAAGTTTGGTGGTGGTAGTGTTGTTGTTGGTGGTGGTGGTTGTGGTGGAAAAAATAACTGGTGGTGGTAGTGTTGTTTTTTTCGTTGTTGTTGTTGGTGGTAATAGTGGTGGAAATAAGTGTTTGTACTGTTTATGCGTGTGTTTGTTTTCCTTCTCGTGTGGGCCCATGCGTGTAAGCACTGTACATACTTGTGTGTACCTAATATCGTAAAGAAAAGGGGGAACTGAATAAGCTAAAGAAAGAGGAAGCCCAAACTATCTAAAATCTCCCATTATAATTTCTTTTGTGTTGGGCAGACGTTTCAAAGGAAGTCTAAAGATAATCCCATGTGGTGGTGGTGGTGGTGGGAAGGAAAAAGAAGAGGCAGTGTTCCTTTTGTTATTGCACTATTTGGGGGTCTTATCCTGTTGTCGTGAGCCGGGGAACCAGACCTTGAGATACGGGGGATGAGAGAATGATGAGGGGGTAGGAGGAAGAGGAGGAGGAGGAGGTATGGGAGGTGGGGTTATAGTGAGGAAGGAGGAGGAGGAGGAGGAGGAGGAGGAGGAAAATGGAAGTGAGGTAAAGGTGGAAAACGAAAAGAAGAGTGTATCCATCCACCTGTCTGTCTGTCCATTCATAAATCTATTATGTATACACTGTACACAAAATATTCGTCTGGAAGAAATTACACTTACCGGGAATCTCGTGATATTATTTCTTTGATCATATATATATTTGAAAGGATCGACCAAGTTTGTTTTCCCTTTACGGACACTGAGGATTTTTTACTCTCTCTCTCTCTCTCTCTGGACCGTGCCACCCCTGTGCTTGTTAGTGAAGAAACCATTCTGCTTCCCTGCTCTTCCTTAACTCCTTACCTTGTGTGACCCGGTATGTGAGGGTTATTAAGGAACCTGTTATCGTGTGTGAGACTTGGTGCCTTCTGATTCCTCCTGACTATGCCACGAAACAAGCTCCTTCTATATAGGTGGTGTTTCGTGGCAATGTTTGAAGGACTCGATTTGTGTCGTTGTGTGGAGGAATCATATCCTTCAGTTCCAATCTTAACAACGCATCCTCCTTAAAGCTGCAATTTCGAGAGGCATTCGTGTGTTGACTTGCTAAAATAAGAGTGTCGATGTTAACAGTCAATATATTCTAAAAAAAAAAAAAAAAAAAAAAAATGAAAAACACCATTTGTATACAATCCCCAACTTCATAACTTCATGCAAAATGTGTACTGTGATGTCTCAGTCTAAAATATCTGTTCGACCTCGATGGTTTGTCGACATTTTTCATCGTCTGTCACAACGCTATTGGTTAAAAGAATCACGTTAGGAGGGAAGGAAGGACTGGTGCTTGGCTGTCAGTTTTGAGTCTGGCAGTTCGGAACGTGAACATGGCCTGGGTATGAATGTTGGATGGTGATTGTATTGTACTGTACGTCTGCCAAAATATTCCACATAGACGTCCCGTGCAAATACTAGACCTTTTCTGGACCTGACACAGCCTATCCTTGCTCAACCAAACCCTACCTAACCTGACATGACCTGACCTAACCTAACCTAACCTAGCCTGACCTGATTTAACCTAGCATAACCTATCCTGACCTGGCCAAACTTAGCATACCCTAACCTGACCAGACCTAAGCTAACCTGACTTAATTTATAACCTGATCTAACCTAACCTAACCTGACCTACGCTAATATTACTTTGTGAAGGTCTGATTTGCATACAAACTTAATGTCGTGACTCGTGGATTATTATTTTGTTGGCTTGTCAGAGGTTCATTAGTCACTGATTGGTTAAAATAAGGTTAGAATTTTCCCTTTGCATTATGCCACGATACAACCCATTCTATATAGTGTAATGGTTGTGCGTCATTCTTGGTAGAGTGTGGATGAACTGGAAGCCATCTGATGCCACCTCGACCCATATTTAATACTATCTTGAGTCTTGACAAATCAGTTTCGAGTGAAAATGTGATTGTAGATATTTCAGTTTAAATGACCAATAGCGTAGCGTTCAATGATTCTATTTTATCCTAACCTGACGCTTCGTGGCTGAAAATATCTGAAGTGCTAATATTTAATTGGATGACTGTACATTATGTGTGTCAGCAGCGGAGTCCTACTCGCAGTAAAATATATTTCCTTGCATGTCAAACTAACATCAGCTCGTCAACACGTACAGTCGGTGGCAAAAGTCCTGTAGCCTTACTTGCTTCACCGAGGCACGAGGCAAACTGCCTGTCTCAGTGAAACAGATGAGACGACACGACTTTTGCCGCCGACTGTACAGTTGTATTCATCATTCCCTTTTATGTCATGACGTATTGTAATAATGACATGACTTTGATTAACACTGGAAATTAATCATCGTCATTGGTGGTGGGCTTCTCTATCTCTACTCAAAGGGGTTAAGATGGTCTTAGAGAGAGAGAGAGAGAGAGAGAGAGAGAGCTTTAGCCATGATGCAGTGAGGCGATGGAGGTGGAGGGAAGGCTTTGTGGGATTAAGGTTTACATCACCGCTGTTACCAAACACACGCACACGCACACACCTTCCATTCATCCTTCCTACCCTCCATTCATCCCCTCCTACTCTCCTTCACCCCTCCCTTCATCCTTCCCTTTTCCCCTTCCTTTTCCCTCTCAACACCCCTCCCTTCACCCCTTTCTTTCTCTGGCTTACACACACCATTAGCTGCTACTCAACTCGTAGCTCTCAATACTAATGTTCCGGATTTTTTTTTTCTCCCTCACTTCCCCTTCAAATGTTCCTCTCCCTTCCTAACGCTCCCCCTCGAAGTGTAAACAAATAAATCAGAGATAAATGTGCAATTTAATATAGGCTGCATAAACCTCACGAAATCAATACGAAAACTCTCACGTATTTCCTCCCCCGCCGACTCCCTTACTTTTTTATTTTTAAGTCAGAGAAAATAAATGGAATTGTAGAACCTGTAGGCCTATATATTCCTGAAAAAAAGACACACACACACTATAGCTATGATTATTGGAAGAATTATTTGATATGTGGGAAAAAAAATATATTATTACTCTCGAGAAATGATTAGCCCTCGTATAAAACTCGCTGCCAGCTGGATAAACAAACCTGAATCTATAAACAAACAATACTATTAAAGGGAGAATATAATAATATACTTTTGGTACATTACAGCGCCTTGATTCCTCCAAAGTATGACAGAAAACAGACCCAGTTGAAGAAAAATAATGGTATCCTGTTGCCTAGAATAGTTTGGAGGAATCATAATCTCCAAAAATGTCAGAACTATACTCTCCCCTTAAGGATAAATAACTACCCCTTCCTACACACTGCCCCCAATCCAAGCAGCTTCACCAACACATATTTTTCACTGTGCATTACATTGGAAAACAAGGTGCTGTGGTCGCCTTCCATGGTCTGACCACCAACGATATATACTGTACGCTTTTTCCCTCATGATCCTTCTCCTCCTCCTCTCCTTTTCACCTTCTGTTTTCTTTTTTTTCTCCTCTTGCCTACTTTTCCTCCTCCTCTTCCTCCTTCCTTTTCTTTCTCCTCTCCTCTCTTTCTTGCTCCATCTTTTTTTCTTTTCCTCCTGCCTACTTTTCCTTCTCCTCCTACTCCCTTCTCTTTCTCCTCTCTCTCTCTCTTATCATCCTTCTCCCCTCTCCATCTTCCCCCCTCTACCACAACCTCACACTTTCCCACCTGCTCCCACCCCCTCCCCACTGCCTTCTACCCCCTTTGCATTTACCTTACCCAGTACCGGCAACAGGGAACCATTAAGGATGAATATGGTGAACAAACAAGGGGTAAATTCTCCCTTATACCATACCTTAACGTTCCCTCCTCCCCACCCCTCTCACTTCCTTCCTCCCTCTCTGTCTCTGTGGATCTCTGTCTGTCCTCTCTTCTCTTTTTCTCTTTACTCTTCTTCACTTCCCTTTTACATTTCTCCTTATTCTTCCTCAATCTTACCTCTCTCTCTTTCTCTCTTTTTCTTTCTTTTTTTTTTCTCTACCTATATATGTATCTCTCAAACTCAATTCCGTTCTTCATATATTTACTACTTTTTCTTTAATTAATGTGTGTGTGTGTGTGTGTGTGTGTGTTAGTTCGAGAGGTAGAACTACACACCCATAGATATATATATTAATTTTCAAATTATGTAACTCGTAATGTGTCTGAAAACATAACACCCATGTACTGAAAAAGATATCTGCGTGCCACCTCTACCAAGCCAATATTAGGACTTTCTATACGTAAAGAATGTTTTTATATGAGAGAGTGGGCAAGACAGGTCGAGACCCAATGTTTCAAAACGTTTCTGCTGTGAATGACATTATACGTAAATTTGAAGATTTGTTTGTGCAGGGAAAAATGTCCAGGAAAACAAGATTGTTGGCTGAAAACAAGTTGAGCAAAACAGAGAGAAAGAGAAAGAAAGTTTGGTTGAGGGATGATGCAGTAAATTTACCGGGCCAGGAAGCAACAGGTTGACGATCTACTAGATGGAGTGAAGTGGCTTGCATCTTTTGTCCATCAGTGTGTGTGTGTGTCGCGCACACGTGTACACACACAACACGTAATTTAGTAAACTGCATTCTCTATTCTCGTTTACACGCCCAATTGCACAGTCATACAGTCACTGCTCTGTATTTGAACTCTTTCTCTCCGCATTTTGGCCTCGCTATGACGTGGTCTCGTGGGATTTTCCTCTAGTCTGTTCATGAAAACAAACAGATTTATTGATATTACCTAAACAAACAGACTTATTGATATTAACTATAGATGCCTGCTTTATGACACACTGTGTAGTAATAGGTTGTCCTCAGTTAAAATAAAACTATGATATGCTTTCGCTCTTTTCTCCTCCTCCTTCACCCTTACTTCCTCCTCCACCCTTTCTTCCTCCTCCACCCTTTCTTCCTCCTCCTCCTCCCTTTCCTCCTCCTACACTCATCACTCTCATCTTGGTTCTCTCACTTCTCACACCTTTCTTCTATCGTGGCCCTCACCTCTCATGATTGACTTGCCTCCGTAACTCCTTCATTTTAGTCGTATATATATATTTTTTTCTCTCTGCTCGTCGTTCCTCTTTGTCGCTCCTCTGTTATTCATTTTTTTTACCTCCATCGTCTTTGTCCTCTTGTCTCCACTTTACTTATCACTTCTCCTTCTTCTACTTATCTTATACTTTTTTAAATTCATCCCTTGTTCTTCTCATCACCATTAATTCATCTCTGTCGTCTCTTATTCCTTACTTCCTCTCTCTCTTTCCTTATTCACTCCTTCCTCTCTCTCTTTCCTTATTCACTCCTCTCTTTCCATCTTCACTCCTTCCTCTCTTCCCTTCTTCACTCCTTCCTTCCTCTCTTTCCTTTTTCACTCCTTCCTTCCTCTCGTTTCCCCCACTTTCATTTCTTCCTTCCTCTTTCCTTTTTTTATCCTTCTTCAATTCTTTTCCTCGCCCCTGTCCTTAAAGTGGAACCGATTCGTTTTCCCCAAGTATAATACATCAGAAAACAAACAAATAAATACAACACACCCTTAGTTTCGCCTTTGCCACTCTACTCATCCCTATCCCTCACCTGTCATCCCTTTCCTTTCCTCATCTGTTCTCTGTCTCACTTCCCATCCCTCACTCCACATCCACACGCGAGGATGTCTCTACTTCTCACCACTCATGAGTTTCTGTTTTTTTTTTTTGGCCCTCTCACTTCTCACTCTCTTCTCTTCATCCTCATCACCACTCACTCACTTTTCTGTCCTCTCACCATTCATCAGTCTCTTATTTTGGCCTCCCCCCTCACTTCTCACTTTCTTCTCTTCATCCTCACCATTCACTTAGTTTTCCTTCCACGTCCTCTTTTCTCGTCTTTCTTCTTTCCTCATTCCTCTTTCAAGTTTTCTCCAAGTTCACCAATCACTCAATTCCTCTGTCCTGTTCCCTCCCTCCTCCTCGTACCCCCCCACCTCACACTCGTCCTCCCTCTCCCCCTTCTACTAATCACCCCCACATCCCCCCTTCTCCCTGTCTCTCCTACCTCTCCCCCCTTCTGCGAGTCACCCCTACCTCTCTCCCCTCCTCCCTGTCTCTCGTACCTCTTTTCCTCCTCCCTGTCTCCCACACCTTCTAGTCAACCCCACCTCTCCCTCCTCTCGTATCCCTCACTTGTCTCCGTCCTCAGCTCTCACTCACTCTCTCTCTCTCTCTCTCTCTCTCTCTCTCTCTCTCTCTCTCTCTCTCTCTCTCTCTCTCTCTCTCTCTCTCTCTCTCTCTCTCTCTCTCTCTCTCTCTCTTTGCCCTCATCCCTCAACACCACACAAGTCTTCTCTCATCCCTCACCCTCTCTGAAGAAGGGACGAGGCACGTACTCGATATCTCCTTACCTTCCACCTCATGAATACAGAGCAAGGGGCCATGAGGTGTGCTGTGCTAAGTTGGGGAAAGGTGTGCTGTGCTAAAGTTTGGTGTGGTGAGGTGTGGTGAAGTGAGGTGTGCTAAAGTTTGGTGAGGTGAGGTGAGGTGTGGTGTGCTAAAGTTTGGTGTGGTGAGGTGAGGTGTGGTGTGCTAAAGTTTGGTGTGGTGAGGTGAGGTGTGCTAAAGTTTGGTGTGGTGAGGTGAGGTGAGGTGTGCTAAAGTTTGGTGTGGTGAGGTGAGGTGTGGTGTGCTAAAGTTTGGTGTGGTGAGGTGAGGTTTGTCGAGGTGAGATTTAGGTGTGGTGAAGTGTTGTGTTGTATGGTGATTTTTTATTTTTCAGTAGTGATGGTGATGAGAGGTGAGGTTTGCTGAGATAAGGCCTGATGTGGTGATCTGAGATGTATGTATGTAGTTAAGAGGTGCATGAGGTGTAGTGTAGTGTGCCTGACTAACTTCATTGAACTGAGGGAAGTGTGAAGCACAAAGTTTGGACAATACAATCAGGTGAAAGATTTCATCAACATTCATTACAAATAGAATGTGTTATTTAATTTTGCCATATAAATAACATATACATATCTACATAGACTGGTACTGTGATCTGTCTCATATTAGTACAGTCGATGGCACTTCAATCCCTGCTGACTGAGAATTTTGTTATTGTAATTTCATAGACTTTGATATCCCTCCATTCTCTGCACTATGATACTTTTCATATTATGTTACAACACACACACGACTCCCCACTCCCTCCTACCACGAGACTACGTTATTATAAGCCACGCAGTAGATGATCCTCTCCCTGCCAGTATTAGATTTCCCATAAAAGAAATGAACTCTGTGTAGAGATCGAAACCTCTCAACAACCAGCATCCTGTTGCCATCATCCTTTTACTACTGTACCACACACACACACAAACGCACACACACACACACACACACACACACACACACACACACACACACACACACACACACACACACACACACACACACACACACACAAACACTCACTCACACACTCAATACTATCTAACACCCATCAATTCGTTCCATATTCATTTCCCCAGACCCCCCAATTCCACCTTCAATTCATTCACCATCACCACGTCACATTCACACCCTTATACTCACCCACTACTCCCCCAAACCGAACCATCAACCCATCCCTCTAACGGAGTCTGTCCAAGGGTGAATGAGAAATTGTGCTGGTCTGAGGGATGGACCGAGAAGGTGGACGTAACGAATGGGTCTAATTTGTCTCCTCTGTTGGTGTATAGTCAGACGGAGCGGGCCTTAGGGAGGTGGGGAGAATGAGATCAGTATGGATGGATATATCTTGGTGAATATATCTTAGTGTCGCACCCCTCATGTACAGTAGGTTGGAGTGTGTACTCCTCTGTTGTGTTCTCTAGGACTGTATATGGATTTTGTTTAGTTATGTTCGGTATTTGTATGACTGTATCCTAGATGTACATGTCTATTCTAATACAGTAAAATGCCTTAATTAAGTAAAATGTGTCATTACATTCAGTATTAATATCACCGAACTGGATGGGCAAGTTTGATATATTCTAAAGCAGGTTACATTCAGTGTTGATTTAGCCCTGCCATCCTGTTATAACATGGGTCTGAGTTACTTACTGTGTTCTGGGTATTAAAAATGACTACGTTATGTGTATATACTGTACTCGTTACATCCTTGACTGCATCACAAACACCTCTCACAAAGATTTATCCATTCACCCCTTCCCAATCCCACCGTAACTCTGACGTGTGGGAGATGGACTACACAGGGATTTATTGTTGCCTACGTATCAACATATCATAATCATCCTTTAAGAGATTGAAACATGAAATCGCTGAAATGAAAGGGAAAATATTGCCATTGCCCTTACAGTAGATATCATGGTTTTGGTTAATTATATGCATGTCGACAGTAGACCGGACCTCAGTTGTATATACGACCCACCTTTTGGTAGAAATGGGAAAGGAAATAACAGACTGACTACACAGAGGAATGAAATAATGGATGACCTCCCAGTAAAAGAGCCCATGAATCATATAGTACATACAATTATTCCTTAGTCACATTACTTCTGAGATTCCATATGCACATTACTCACGCCACAGTCGTTCCTTATTCACATTACTAATGGTCTACTTATTATTCCATATGTAAATGGACGTATAATACTTCAGTTATTATGTAGTTCTCCATCTGCCTCCGTATTATTTATGAAAAAAAAAATATATATATATCCTCTCCAAGTATCACGATAAGAATGGTTTCCACATTTTTAACATTATTCTCGACACATATAGTTCCTTCCTTATGCATGTTATTCCAAAGATCTTTATTTTGCATTCTCTTTGGTTCTTCTTCATTCAGATACTCTTACTCACACTTCTTGTTCCTTATTCATATAGCTCGTACACACACCTGGTTTTTCCCTTATTCATATGTAGTATCTTCCACATGGCTGTCCCCCTGGCGGTGATAAAAGGCAGGAGCAGCTGGTGGTCAGGGAATGGAGTGTGTTTATGTTTGCTGTAAGGTGAGGTGAGGTGAGGGGAGGGGAGGGGAGGGTGAGAGAGATGCTGCTATGCTCTTGTGGTTTTGCTTTGTGTTGTCTCTCGCTCCTCTACCTCCTTGTTCATCTCGCCTCTCTCTGGTTCCTTGTATACTGTAGCATCTCGTCCCCTTCTCTCACACCCTCTCTCTCATACCTTCTCTGTCATACCTTCTCTCTCATACCTTCTCTCTCACACCCTCTCTATCACACCCTCTCTCTCTCTCTGCGCTTCTGTCACTTTTCGCAGCATCTCATTCTTCCCTTCTTCAACCATCTCCTTCATTTCATAACATCTCCTTCCTTGAACCACGTATCGATATTTGGTTTGCATAATCTCGTTTCCTGTTTCTTGTCTTTCTGCTTGCACCATCTTCCTTCCCTTGTTTTTTTTTTTGTCAGGAAGGTTTTGTTTTACACCTTCCCTGTTTTCACTTACTTTTCCCCTCTTCGTCGTATCATCTCTTTTCTCTTCCGTGGAAAATCTCACTGTTTTTTTTCCTCGTTCCCAGTTTATCTTTTTCTTTGGGGTTGGAGTTTTATTTATCTCTCTCCCTCCCTCTTTTTTTTTGTAAAGAATCACAGTCTCGCTGCCTCCCTTTCCTTGCTATCTGTAAATAATTGTTCTCATTTCGCTAAAACTCATTCTTTCTAGTATATATCTTGCTATATCTTTCACTCCTTCATTTTGATTCGCTCTTTCTCGTATAACCACACACTATCTCGTATTTTCTCGCTCCATCTCTCCCTCATTTTAATTCGCTCTTTCTCTTAAAACATAACTTCATCTCGTATTTTCTGGTTCCACATATATCTCCCTGATTCCCTCATTTTTATTCACTCTTTCTCGTAAAACCTCACTCTATCTCGTATTTTCTCGCTCCATCTGCCACTCCCACGCTTCAATTCGCTCTTTCTCGTAAAATTTTGGGCTGTCTCACTTTTCCTTTTTCCTTCTCGTGTCTCCTTGGCGTCCTTCTCCCCTCTGTCCTTCCCTTGACACCCGTTCTTCTCTTTTTCCATCTTCTTGACGCTTATTCTTCTTTTCATCCTTTCACATCACTTCCTTATTTGTAGTGATGTGGGCAATACTTTAAAGGTTTTGGCGCCCGTTCAGCCTCAGCTACTAGCTTTCAGTTCTTTAACTTTCCCTCTACATTTTATTTTCTTTCTGCTTGATGTCACACTTATCTATCACATATTTCTGGCGCTATATGACTTCGCTGTTGAGGTGCTTAATCAATCAATCATTATTTATATAACATTTTTATTTTCCTTTATGTGCATCTTCGTTTTATTTTCATCTCCCCTCATCATTTCCCACTCTTTCCCACCACTCCTTTCACCTTCTAACCCCTATATTCCTTCTTCATTTCTCATCTTTTCCTTTCTCACCTCTCCCCCTCCCACTCATCACAGCCTCACCTCTTCCTTTCTCACTCATAACAACCTCATCATTCCTCACCCCTTCATTATCATCCTTGCTCTTCCTACTTCCCCGCTTCACTCCATTCTTTCCTATATAGCCTTCCACACCACTATGCCTAAACCTTCTTCACTCTTCCCTAACCCTCCTCACATCTATTCACTCTTCTCCAACCTTTCCCCACCTCTTCAACTCTTCCCCACCTCTCCATCCCTTCCCCACCTCTCCAACTCTACCCCTCCTCTCCGCACCCTACCTCTCCTCACTGTAACCCCTTCTCACCCTATCCCTCCTCTCCTCACCTCACTCCTCCTCGCCTCGCCCCTCGCCCCTCCTGCCCCTCCTGGCCCTCGTAAGTAAACAGTGACCGTAAGGGCGCCTTCTTAATGGCCCACACTAATTACACAAGAGGAGAGGGCGATGGGGAGTGTGGTGGAGGGTGGAAGAGAAGAGTGGAGGGGTTAGGGAGGTTGGGAAGGAAAAGTGGAGGGGTTGGGAAGAAGAGTGGAGGGGTTGAGGGCAGGAGATAAGAGTGGAGGGGTTGTGAAGAAAGGTGGAGGGTTAGGGAAGCTGGTAAGGAAAAGTGGAGGGGTTGGGTAGAAGAGTGGAGGGGTTGAGGGCAGGAGAAAAGAGTGGAGTGGTTGGAAAGAAGAGCGAAGAGTTAGGGAAGATGGGGAGGGGTGGGGGAAGATGGGGAGGTAATGAGAAAGAAAAGTGTGGATGGGTGGGAAGAAATGTGGAGGGCTAGGGAAAATTGGGAGGAACTGGAAGGGCAAGAACAGTACAAGGGTTGGGGAGAGGGAGCATCGGTGGTAAACGAACAAAGGCCCTGAAACGGTAAATTCAGAATAATCTTTATCCCGGCAGACCAACTCATACGGTACGCCGCCACCGGGCTTAGAAACACCAACTAAACTGTGAACATTACCCTGAATATGAAACAGAACAATGATTACCGACCCCCTTCACCTCATTTTATTTCACAGGTATAGGAAGTGTGTGGGTTGAGATTTTTGCCTTTGGTCCTCGTCTTGTTATATTTTTATGTTATCGGAGAAGTATAAAATTAGATGAAGTAAGAAGATGAAGTGACATGACCTGTATATTCCCAGTAGTTTCGTTTTGGGGTTGCAAGGTGACCCAATGTAATTTTAATAATTGAGTGGGATCGAATGAATATATAAATGACGTTTTCCTGATAGTGTATAAGGCATGTTATTGGGTTCGCTAAATTACAGACCACTCAATAGTAACCTTAAATGAATATGAACACCAAATCGGGTCAGAGCCATTACTGACAGGATATCAGTACTGCAGCTTAAGTATATTTTTGACCTGAAGCAGCATTTACATAGAGTTTTCAGTATAAGTGCTCGCTCTACTTTCAGTTTAGTTCATTTCTAGTTTTCCACGATTGTTGTATGATATATTGCTACTGTTTATAGGTTTTCGCGAGTATTTTGGAGGTAAGACAAACTAAACTTAGTGGTTGTATAATTATATATATATGGTGAAAATTCTGAATATTATATAGCCGCTCCTTGCATAGATACCTAGGCTCCCAGTTCAGGACGAAAACAAATAAATAAAAAGTAAAACGTGTATTGATGAAGATACAAAAAACATCATACACAAAATTAGAGAAACAGCTACATAAACTTATCAAATAAACGCTAAATGAAATGAGTGTAGACGGCTTAACGGGAGAGAAAGGGGTAAATGGAGGAAGGCGATCGTGTGTGGAAAATAGACAATTAAGGGGTCGCCGTGCTGTAAATCTCATAATGTATTGGTATGGCCATTATCCTCACTAATGGAGCTGGTGGAGAGGGCAAGGCAGTCATACAAACGTCATTAATGGGTGAGGCTGTTGGGAAGGGGTTGATGGTGGTGGTGTTGTTGTTGGTGCTGGTGTTGTTGGTGTTGGTGTGCGAGGGAAGGTGGTGGTGGTGGTGGGGGTGTGTGAGTGAGGGAAGTCTGGTGTGTATGTGTGTCTGTGAGAGAGAAGGAAGTGAAGTTGGTTTGCATGAAAAAAGTGGTGCATGTGTGTGTGTGGAAGGAGGGGAGGGGCTTGTGTGTGCGTGTGTGAGAGCGTGTGAGAGACTACACTCACTCATATAGGCAGACAGAATGATAGAGAGACAGATAAACAGACACAAATACAGACAGACAGATAGGCAGAGAGAAAGACAGACAAAAATGAGTAAGTGAGGGAGAAAAAAAAAGGTTCAGTGGTAGAAGTGAGAACACAGCTGAAGGAAGAGAACTAAACAGAGGGCCGTGTCAATATTTATAAGAGAGAGAGGAGGGCCTTGAGTGTCTGGGGTATAGTCTGGAGAGGTAGGGAGGTAGAGCAAGAGATAGACAGAGAGAGGTAGAGGTAGAGAGAGAGAGGTAGAGATAGAGAGAGAGAGAGAGGTAGAGATAGAGAGATACGTAGATATATACATACACACATACATACAGTACATACATACATTCGTACAGTACATACATAAATAGAGAGAGTGTATATATAAAGGAAATGTGTAAGTAAGAAACAGAGAAATAAGGACAGAGAAAGAGAAAAAGCGAGGTAGAGGGACAAAGTAGGCACACACGGAATCCAGGGCGAGACAGGAGAGAGAGAGAAGGGGAAGTGTGTCAATATTTAGAAGGTGTGTGAGAGGTCCGAGATGAGAGCCTACAAAACCCCTGTACCATTTGGGTCTCCGCCAGCACCAAACACTGATACAAGGGACCGTCGCGCCCCATCAAGCCTCAAGGGTGGGGTGGGGTGGTGGGGGGGACTGAGATTTACTGCACATAGGTAGTTGTATATAGAGGCGGTATCGGATTTGTTTTTTAACATCTCGAGTTCAGTTGATTTCACTATGCGAGTATGGTGCACCTTGAAGGGAGAGGTAGTGCTCGCCTTTAACCTCCTCAGTGGTTGATGTGTCATGTCGTGAGTTGCTGCCCTTTGACCCCAGTGTCATACATTAATATTTTGTCCACAGTTACGAAAGCTCAAGGGTGATGTAAGTGAATCATCAGACATCATATAGGAACCAATATTATCCTGGTAGTGATCATACATTTGACATTTGAGTTATACATTTAGATATGAGTTATACATTTATATTTTCTCACACTTTATGTTCGGATCGGTAGTATTATATTAAACAATAATATACCTTTTCTCTCAAGGTAATCTAGTGTAGAGTCTTGCTCATTCTTCTTCCGTCCCATGAAACATGTTATACTCATTCTCTCTTCACATTGGAGGCATCAGAGTCCTACAAGTCACACACAAACAAACAAATAAATTAACTATATTCTGTTTCCTAGACTCGTTTGGAGGAATAAATTACCTCCAGATTTCCCAACTCTATAATAAATCCTAATAATTGCAACTAGCCGGCGTAAATAAATAATTTTTCTTTTCCCCAAACAACAAAAAATTCACCTTGGAGGATTAATTTTTTGTCCTTTTTTTTCCCAGCCGAGTCCGAGCTCTTTTAATTACCAGCAAACATAATGCAATTCTGAACTTTTAGATGGAACGTAGAGTCATTTTATGCACGATATATTTCAGGGATGATTCTTCTCCCTGTGCTTGAAGGATTTTATCATGGCGTAGATTGTAAGAATTATTATTATTACTATATTTTGTTTTGCCGACAATATAAACTATTTCATATATATTTACGACTTCATTCAAAGGCGGTATTACCTATTCTATAATTATTATCAGAGACTTTTTAAACTGAATATTCGAGCTTAGAGGCATAACGGGAAAACTGCATTATTCCTCCTTCTGTACTTGCTTACTTCTTTATCTTATTTCTCTCTAATCTTCTTCCTTCCATTATCATTCCTGGCAACAACAACACACAATAGCCCAGCATCATCAGGAATTCACAAGAGTTAGTTTTGATACGGAAGGTAATGAAATGTGGGTAGGAGCGACCGTAGACTTTATTTGCATTTCTGCCCGGTTTTGTCTTCACTCTCTTTCCCTCGTATTATACTCATCATCAACTTCATGTTCTTTATTCCATCTTTCCTTCCTAGTAACATCATCAGTGGGAAAAGCGTGTGAGCCAACATCTTGTACCCTTCCTTCCTTCGTTTGCATTCCTTTCATGTTGGACACACACTTTTCTCACTCTCCCTCCTCCCCCCACTTCCTCTTCTTCCTCCTCTCTTTCCTCCTCCTCTTTCTCCTCCTCCTCCTCCTCCTCCTTCTCCTCCCCCTCCCTCTCCTCCTCCCTCTCCTCCTCCCTCTCCTCCTCTTTCTCGCTCCTCCTCCTTCCTCCTCCTCCTCTTTCTCGCTCCTCCTCCTTCCTCCTCCTCCTCTTTCTTCCTCCTCCTCTTTCTTCCTCCTCCTCTTTCTTCCTCCTCCTATTTCTTCCTTCTCCTCCCTCCTTCTCCTTCTTTCTCCTCCTCCTTTTAAACACGTGAATGAGTGAGTGTGTTAGACATCATGAAGGTCAGGAATTCACACGAGTTAGTTTTGATACGGAAGATAATGAAACGTGGGTAGGAATGACCATAGACTTTATTTGCATAATTTCTGCCCGTTCTTGTCTTCACTCTCTTTCCCTCGTATTATACTCATCATCAACTTCACCACATCATCACCAAACAAATCACATTCATTTCCATCTTCACTCTCACTCCTTCCTCTCACCATCAACATCATCACTATTGCTTAAACATCATTCATCAACATCCATCCCCCTTCCTTTCACCTACATCTCCACATCCTCTTACCCCTCCCTCCGACATCCCTTACATCAACATCACCCACCTCCTTCACTCTCACTACTTCAGAACTCCCCCTCCCCCCTACCATCCCCTGTCCCCCTTTACTTCCATTTTCACCCAGCCTAAAATCACTCACCTCTAAGCCTACTAGTTGTATATATTTTATGCTTCCACTCTCTCCTTTCTTCCTTCTTTCCACTCTCTTCTCTTCTCTTCTTCCACTCTCTCCTTTCTTCCTTCTTTCTCAGGTCTTCCACCACTTTTATAATTCCTTCCTTTTCTTCCACTCTCTCCTTTCTTTCTTATTTCATTTCCATTCTCCTTCAGTTCATTTCTTCCTTTTTAATCTCTCTCATTCCAACCATAACTTTCATTCTCCCTTTACTCCTTCTTCCAGCTCCTCTTTCCTGTCTCTACCACAAACTTTTTCCCTCTTCATCCTCCCCCTTTATTCTTATCCATCTTCACTTCCTATTTCACAACTACACTTTTCTTTCACCTCTGCTCTTTTTCTCCCCTTCCTCTATCACCACTCCATCAACTATTCCTCCATTTCCACTCTTTCCTTTACCCAACCTTCACTCTTTATCACGCCTTACTCCTGCCTTCACTCTCTCCTCCCCAGCCCTTCTCTCCCTTCCTCCACTAGCATTTCCTTCCCCTCCAGCCAGCTTTTTCTCCACCTTCACTCTTTCCTTCCAGCTCCCCTCCCTCCACCTCTACTCTCTCTCTCTCTCTCTCTCCACCAGCCATTCCACCTACTTGAACCACTTTCTCTGATGCAGCTTTGCTCCAGAATATTTCTATTTCAGTGTGTGTGTGCGTGTGTGTGTGTGTGTGTGTGTGTGTGTGTGTGTGTGTGTGTGCGTGCGTGTGTGTGTGTGTGTGTGCGTGCGTGTGTGTGTGTGTGTGTGTGTGTGTGTGTGTGTGCGTGTGTGTGTATGTTAGTGTGTGTGTATGTTAGTGTGTGTGTGCGTGTGCGTGTGTGTTGTTGACTCTCTTCTTCGAAAAATATTGTGATAGTGTCGTGTGAATATAAAAAGAGTCGAATATTAATGTGTACATCAGCATTAACGACATTTGCTATCTAGGACGTACAGAAATGCATCATAAGCTCCTTAACAATACGGAAATTACCACATAAAACATTGAACTGTATTTTCACTCATGTGTTTATGTATTGAGAGTTTAAAGGTAAAAATAGTTTCAAATGTGATTGGAATGAATGCATTACTTCACTTCCTGGTTCTCTCCTACTCGTCTTGTGTGTGTGAGACAGAGACAGAGACAGAGACAAGGGCCATATTATTAGAAAAGGATAGTAAAGCAATAGGCTCTCTCCCCACCCTCCAGTTCCTCGGGCATTACACCCTACTTCAAAGTAACATTAATAATATTAACGTTAAAACATGATTTATCAACATCTTCTAAGTACACATTAACACCACATCATGAATTATCAACATCTTCTAAGTACACATTAACATCACATCATAATTTATCAACATCTAAGTACAAATAATCACCACATTATAACCTGGAAGCGTCTTGATAAGTAGCTTCTTAACAACCAAGAGAGGGACATCATAAATTGTGCTGTGGCTCAATACGTGTCCCCTAAGGAGGCGTCCCGTGTGCGTCTAATAGGCCAAGTTGTGTTGTCCACTGATATATTCCCACCATCCCTTACTGATATTGACTCGAACTTGCTTGCCTTCACGCTGACGAACGAGGTGCTCCCAGGTCCAGCGGATAGGGGACCAAACCACATCCATATATTTGCGTCCATTTATATTTAATGACAGTGTGATCGTGTACGAGAATTATATAGACTTCTGAATCCTCCTGCCTATAGTAAAAAATAATTGTTCCTTCGATAATAGTTGGTGTTTCGTGGCATTGTTTGAAGGATTCTGTAACATCCAATCTTCTGACGATGTCACAGGGTTTTTAGACATCACAGCAGCAGGTGCAAAAATAATCGAGTTATTTCTTTTCTATTTTACTTTCTAATCTCCTATAATGTAACCCCATCACACATGAATTACACCAACTGCATGTAGATTACAAAGCTTATATATAATCGACTAGAAACATCCTGATTTATTGACCAAGCTACTAATTATCCTAAATTTTCAGGTCGGCTATCCACAATGAGCAAAAAAATGGCACATGCGATAAAATATTTCACCTCACGGCCATGAATTCACGGTAAATATACAGTGAGATTAATTATGCATGGATAAAGACATACATATATTCAAGTTTACATTGCACAATTACACACACACATAATTCACACTGCTTTAGATATAGATACTACGAATGGGCAATATATTCCTCCACATCTCATACACACAAGATAGAAAAATAACCTGGGCTTAGGCACCTCGGAAGTTCGTGACTGACTAGGCACTTCACTGGGTAAGGAGGCAGCCGAAGACAACCATTCAGAGAGCTTTTAAAAGGGTAAGATTTGGGCTCGTATTAACTCCCAAGTACTGTTCAGATACTAAGGAATGACGAATTTATATCGGTCTTGAAAGTTTATATCTGCCCTCCGTCTCCCGGACACTTCTCTTTGCAGTGGAATTATTTACAACTGTGAGAGCGTGGCAGGAACTGACTAAACATTTTCTGGGATGCATCTCAAGAAAGGAATTAAGGTGGAAAAGAGGAAGAGGGGAAAAGAAGCCGTGAGAGGGGAGAGGTGGACAGCTCGTGGTGATGAGAGGTACAACGTAGAATGAAAGGAAGGCAAGAGGGTGCAAGATGGAGAGAAGAGAAGGGTGGAGAGAAATTAAGAGAATGGAAGGAAAGGCTGGTGAAGAGGGAAGTGAACGAGAAGATGTATAGAGAAAGAATCTCTAGGAAAATATTTGAACAGACGTGGAAGGAATGTAATCCTAGGAAATATATAACAGTTGTCTTCTATTAAAATTTCCGACTTTTTCCTTCTTTTTCGTAATATATAATTTATTCTATATCTTATTATTGGCTATATTTTCATTGATTTAAGAGTACACTAAATTTAATGCATCATTATAGATTTAATACCTCTGTATTTCCAGAGTGTAAGGATGAAAGGTGAAGTTGATATTGAACAGTATTATTATTTTTATTTTATTATTATTATTATTATTATTATTATTATTATTATTATTATTATTATTATTATTATCATTATTAAGTAAAATATTAAAAATAAATGATTAGAAGAAGAAAGGACATTTTTTAAAGGAAAATGAGATACATTCGCTAATATTATTTTCCGTCTTGCACGAGTTGCACAACAAACGACTTGTGTGCTTTTCTCTTACCGCCATGTTTGAAGAAGAAAAAGTCTTGAAAGCAAAACATGTCAGATTTGTATCTCTTGGGCAACACGAATGAAAACACGCTCACAGAGTTTTTTTTTATTTTTAATTTTTTTACTGTGCCTCATTTTATTTGACAAAAGATAGACGTCCTTGTTTGCCACGAATTAAATTTCATATGCATATGTTTAGAACTGTAAATTGAAGGGTTTTGACTGTTGGACTGAACCACTTCAACGCTGACAGTATGCTTTACCAATTTAACTTTCCTTAATACCATTCGATTATCCTGGCTACAGAATAATACTCTGAAGCTTAAGGGGGAAGTATAGTGTTGGTAAATCTGGAGTAAATGATTCCTTCAAACTGGTCCAAGCAACAGAACACCATTATTTTGGTTAATCTGGTCCTGTTTCCTGACATATTTTGGAGGAATCGATGCACTCTAATGTTCCAAATGGATAAGAGTTTTGTAATATTCTCACGATAATAAAACAAAATATAGTGTGTTCTGACTTATCAATCTTCTTTCTCCTTATTTTTGCTTCTTCTTCTTCCCCTCTCTCTTCTCTATCCCTCCTCACTCCCTCCTCAATCTTCTCTCCCTCACCTCCTCTCTTCTCTCTCACTTCCCTCCTCTCCTCTCTCCCTCCTCTCCTCTCCTCTCCTCTCTCCTCTTCTCTCCTTACTCTCCTGCTTTTCTCTCTCACTCGTCTCTCTTTTCTCTCCCTTCTCACTCGTCTCTGGTCTCTCTTCAGTTCCCACGGGGGCTGTTTTGTTCCGTGTCACTTTTTATCGGATTCACATCTGTACACCGATTTGTAGGCGTAAGGGGAGTCGTGAATTTCCCCAGTCATTTTTTTATGCCCTCTCTCTCACACACACACTCACACAGAAGATATACAGACACATACATACATACATATATAGATACATACATACATACATACATACATATTATATACACGTAAACACACAAATTCGCCCCCACTTTTCTCTCTCTCTCTCTATGTATGTATGTATGTATCTATGTATCTATCTCCTATCTATCTATCTATCTATCTATCTATCACCATCTCTCTTTCCAACTCTGGTATTCTAGTCACATGAGACTGCTACCCATTCCTCCCACGGACACACACACACACACACACACACACCCGTTACAATTGCTTTGGTCTTCCTTCTCTTCTGTATCCTGCGTTCCGAGGCAGATTGGTAGATAGGGAGGCAAAGAAAGGAAGGAATACATGTGGCCAGACAGACACACACACAGATTGATTGATAGACGGACAGACAGATTGATTGATAGACAGACAGACAGACAGACAGATAGAAAGGTAAACACACACACACATACATGCATACATACATACATACATACATACATACATACATACATACATACATACATACATACACACACATATGGTTTGATTGACGTACAGACAGAGAGAGAATTTGAAAGATAGACAGTCGGTTCGGAAAATGTCAGATGTATAGAATGTTTCAGGCCTGTATTTCTTATATTCTTAACCTGGAGAAAATCTATCGAGTCTCTTCAAACTCAATATGGCCTTTTAAATACACGTTTCGCAAAATTTCAATGTCAAATAAGTTGCAATGAAGTACCTAGGTGTGTGAATTTTTATTATAATTTTATGTTGTCTTGTATTGCATCACATTTACCGAAAAAGCCAAAACATTTAAAGACGAAGTATATACCAAGTAAATAAAAGGACAGGTTAAACCAGAATATAATTTTTTTCCGACTATGGCTAGATGATAAAGGTTAGTAGATAGATAAACAAGTAGACATATGATAGGGATAAAGATAGCTGGGGAAAGTTGGACGCAGGCAGGCAGGCAGGCAGGCAGGCAGACAGGCAGGTGTTGGAAGGCAAGCATATTTGATAAAAGTAAGTGATGTATTAGTGAGAGTGGCAGGAGGGACTTGGAGCAGCCGAGGGATTGACAAGCCGAATAAAAACGTGGAAGGCATGCGGGTGGGAGGAGGGCGGGAGAGAAAACAGGAGAGAATATTGACACGTACACAGATTATATACACAAGCAGAGAGGGAAGGAAAACTAAAGAGGAAGGGTAGACATTTAGATTGATGAACTGACGCTTGTTGGTTGACGGAGTAGAAGTCGTGGGAAAGTACAGGTGGGTAGATAATTCATTGCTAGTGGATGAAGATAATTAAAATAGGGTAGGAGGGAATAGAAGATACAGTAAGCTGATAGGGAAGGAGGAAAGGAGTGAGACAAACGCACTGGCAAAGAGGGAAGGGAGGTATGGAAAGACTTAGTTAAATATATGTAGATAGAGAGATAGATGTAGATATATAGATGGGTGGAGAAATGAATGGATAGGTAATGAGGCTGACAGAGAAAGGACTAGACAGGGCGAGAGAGATTGAGACATATACAGGATAACAAAGAGATGACCAAAGGAAAGAAGGAGATGTAAATAGAAAGACAGGCAAGGCAAACCACAGGACACGCAGTGAGGAGAGAAGAAGAGTGACAGGCAGGCAATGAACGAGTCACAAAGTAAGACACAGAGACAAGCAATTGGGTGGACAGGAGGACAGGCAGAGAGGAACGGAATTATAGGGACAGGGATACAGACACACATACAGACATTTAAGTAAACAGTAAGATATGGAGGGAAGGAGGCAGAATGAAAGAGATGGGCAGACGAAAGGAAAGAAGTATGTATCTAAGTAGACAGATGATTAACAGGACAAAGAGATGACAGGCAAAGTAGCAAGTTGGGAATGAAGGAAGCAGTTATAGAGACAGGCAAACATGAAAACAAACAGTCAGTCAAAAAGTAAATATTAGAGGAAGAAGATATAAAATGAAACGGGGAAACAAGAAGGCAGGCAATCAAGCTGGCAGGCAGGCGAGGAAAATACTGTAGAAAGTCATTGGAAGCGTGTGTGTGTGTGTGTCGGTACAGGGGGTTGACATGGCCCAAAATCTGACAGGCAAGAAAATCCGGCAGCTTGGAAAACAGGATGACAGGCTGTGAACCAAGAGGACCAGGGTGCAATCAGGGAAGTGGAGTGATGGGATGGGGTGGTGGGAAGGGAAGGGAAGGGAAGGGAGTGAGGGGTAGTTCAGGCTTTGAGATGGGGAATAATCTTATAGTGGGGTGAGATTTAAGTGTGTGTGTGTGTGTGTGTGTGTGTACGAGAGAGATGGGGGGGGGGGGGGGGGTAGGCGAGTTGAGGAGAGAGAAAAATCTCTTAGAAATTTTCAAGTATGGAGAGTGGGACATGACAGGGAAGCAGGAAAAGAGGGACATTCTGCAGAGAGAAGCTAAGCAGTGTGGGAGGTTGAGAACGACAGAGACTAAGGAGAGGAAAGATGGAGAAGAGCAGAGCAGAGGTAGGAAGGGAGGGAGGGACGGGAGAAAGGCATTGGAGAAGAGGAGACAAAGGTTTGGCAGATGGATAGAGAAATTATGGGAAGGAATGACGGAGGGAGGGTAAAGAATAGGTACTGAATGATAGGAGATAGCAAAATGGATGGAAGAGAAAAGGGAAATGTAGATAAAATATTGAGGAGGAGACATAAGAAGAGCCGGAAATGAGGGGAGGATTTGGACAGGAGGGGAGGGTGGGAGGGAGGGGAGCGAACACGTGATTTTAGGGTGGCATGAAGGCAGGGAGTAAGGGAGGTAGGGCGATAGGGACGCAGAAAGGTACGGACGAATGTAAGGTAGGGAAGCCATTAGGGGTAGCAAGGCAGGGAATAAGGAAGGGAAGGATGAAAAGGCACACATTAAGGCAGGGAAGACATTGGGGCAGCAAGGCAGGGTTGTGGACGCCAGCCAGCCAACATCACTCTGTCCGAAGGTGCCATTACAAGGGTGTTATGAGCACAGCCTTCCTAGCTTAAGTGGTCATGGTTCACTACCTGCCCTTTGGCCCCGTATACACTACTTCCCCTCCTGTCTACCCTCCTGCCCCACTGTCCGTCCACCTACTCAACTGCTTGCTCTCATGTTTTACCTTCCTTCCTGCCCTACAACCTACCTTCTTTCCTTCCTTCCTGCCTGACTATCTGCCCTCCCTTTTACCTTTTACATTACTTCCTCTCCTGCCTACCTTCTTGCCTCACTGCTTGCCTTCCTGCACCACTGCTTGCCCCCATGGTCAGCCCTACTTTGCTTCACTGCTCTGTCCCACTTCACTGCCCTGCCCTACTGCCCTGCCCTGCCCTGCTCTTTCCTTCCTCCTGTCCTGATTTGCCTCACAGTCTGACCATCACCTGCCTTTCCTCTGCCCTAGGTGTGTTGATAGGGGATTCACAGGTTAGTTGGTTGGTTGGCTGCCAGGGTGACTCCTAGAGGGCAGCAATTAAGAGTGTTATTGGTTCCCTCTGCGATATCTCCCTCACTCCCTTCCTACTTACCACTCTATCTCTTTACCCTATTTCCTTACTTCCTATCTCATTCCCCTTTCCTCCTTTCCTTCCTTCCCTTTCCTTCTCATTTCCGTCCACATCCCTTCCTCCCTCTCTTTCCCTCCATGCTTCCCTCACTGCCTCTCTCCTTTACTCCCTACGTATTCTCTCTGGCTTGGGTAATTGGCCTAGCCATTGGCCGTTCAATATTGGCATGCGGTGTGTCTCTGATGGTGGGAATACTGTGTGCACTCAGATGTCGCTCGTGTACACACTCTCAGTTACGTCCATGTACACTCAAGTTGGTTTCTATGTACGGTATGTGTAAGATTGTTTCCATATATTGTATAGGGCTATTAAGGGGATGATATAATATTTAGGGCTCATATATATATATATTTATATATATATATATATACTGTATATATATATACTGTATATGAGAGAGAAAGACAGCAATAAAGATACAGATTTAATAAAAAGGAAGAGACCATTACAGAAGATGGATACTGGTGTAGTATGAAAGCGTTGTGCCGAACCCAACCCCAGATATCAGACGCGGCAGCAATCACATTTCAAACTTGGCCTCGTAAACCTTTAATCTGTGTCGGAGTCCACGAGGATTTTATCATATCCCTTCGCTTTGTCGCTGCCGTTACGCCACGAGCTTTCTGTGAAATAACCTAAGTTTACTTGGCAACGGATTGAAGCGGTTGTTAAAGTCAAGACCTCGAACTGAAAGGGCACTCAAGGGAAAAGAAAGAGATTGATAGTGAGGAAAAGTTTGGACCATGAGGAAAGAAGGTTGTAGAGGCAGTACAGTATAAAAGACATTTTTTTTTTATACTAAGAGTAAAATGCGTTTAGAAGTTAGGTATATATTTGTGTGTTTGTAAATTATTTTGAATCGGTAGATGGAAAACTAATCAAAGAATTATATAAATATGTAAATCTTTATCAATTTGTCTGTATCTGTTTGTCTGTGTGTATCTCATAAGATAGCGGTTACCTCTTACTACTTTCAAATACTGTTTACTTTTCTTTCTTTGCGAATCTACTAACATTTATTTCCATTTCTCACTTCATAGGAACAATCATCACACATTATCACTACACGATGTATTTAGTTTCTGTTGTTCGTTTCACTCCTTTTTTTTTTTTTTTTACTGCATGATGGGGACTCGCTGATAATGAATGACTCTTGACTGAAATGGAGAAGCATCCATACATTACAGATTTAATTTGACCCGTATATGAGTCACCAGGGAACGAAGGGATTAGGTTAAAATTAAACTCTCGAATGTGGGAGATGGGAATGTTTGTATGCTGTTGCTCTCGAAACATAATGTCTCTGTTAGTGGAATGGAGAAGATGTCTATCTTTTCTGACTTAGTTACTTGTACACAGAAGACATGATATTGTTGACATTAATCACTCAAGTCCCAATGGATAAATAGATAAAAAAATTCTTGTTGAGTATATACAGCGAAATTCTATCTCGCAAACACCAAGGGACATCCAGAATTCTGTTGCCGATCGTACAAAGCCAACATAATAACTTTTGACATCAAAGCCGGGATGAGGTGTACCACACCACAATATTCTCCCTTTCTTTGTTGTGGCGCTTCGTTACCTATTATATATATATATATATATATATATATATATATATATATATATATATATATATATATATATATATATATATATATATATATATATATATATATATATATATATATATATATATATATATATATATATATATATATATATATACTAACCGTTCTGGACCCCTTCCCAAATATTAAAGTAACCCTTTTTTTTTTCTTAACGTTCATATTCCATTGTCAGCGAAATGTATACAGTAATTAAAACATCACGTAGTTGACTTTATGTAGTGCATCTCCATCATCCTGTGAACTAAATCAACAAGTAATAAAATTTCATTTGGTGAACAAACAGGACGTCGTAATGAGACCTGAAGCTGGTTGAGATTGGCTCAAGCAGGAACACAAGGCGAGGCAGTAAGCGGCTTGGGTACAATTAATATGTAGATGAGATGGTTGCAACACGCACCCACCATTGGAAGGCAGGCTGGGTGAGAGAAGGCCACAGTAGTTGGCCCAAGTCTCTTATGCCACGGGGACCTTTATTAATTACCACATGAGCTGCATAATTAGACTCAGGTCAAGACAGTCTGAGAACATGGTCGGGTTAGCTTAAATTAATTTATTTAGTAAATATTGTGTCATCTAGGATTTCAACAACGAAAGACTCCATTTGAAGTTTGTTAATCCACTGCTAAAACCCTGTTACTTCCTCCATTTATAGTTTAGTTTACTGTGTCTTCTCGTTGAGTAGATATAGTGTGTTTCAATCAATCTGGTCACTTCTCTGTTCTCAGGTAATAAATCAAGCAAACTGAAGGATATATTGCATAAGAAAACCACCATCAGAGGAGCCTTACTAATTATATTATTGTATCTTATTGTCAACGAATGACCTCCTTTGACCTGAGGAAGCAAACGATAGAGAGAGAAAAAAGGCTGAATGTCGCTCTCTTCCCCCCACTCCATCCCACTGTTGTTGTCTTCATGCTCAACCTAACGACGAAATCTTGTCAGCTTTAACAGGGTATTATGGTGTTGACAGTAAAGGCAGCAGAGACTGGAGAAAGAAGATGTTGTATATCATTCGCCTTGAGTATCCAAGTCTCATAAATTTTCGTGATGGGAGAAATGAGTAGTTGAAAATAATGTCCCTATACCGTTGGAGACTTTGGTATGATGCTCCCAGGCTCAGCAATTCACGGATGTGCCCGAGAAGTCAGTCGGAAGGCGGCGAGAAGCTGGCGGGTTCAATACGGCACTAACGAGGGAGCCGGGGTGTAATAGATGGACGAAAAATAGTGATAAGTTTAGAGGAAGTGGGAGGGAGCCTGGCTGCCTCGCTGGCTGGCTGGCTGGCTGGAGAGTGGGAGAGAAAGGGAGGGAAATATGAAATGGAGGATAGTGGGAGGGAGGGAAGGGAAAAAAAATGTGAGATGAAGGAGAAAGTGGGAAAGAGTGGGGGAGAGATGTGAGACGTGAAGGGAGGGAGATGAGAAATGGAGGAGAAAGTGATGGAGGAGGGAGAATAGAGGGGAAGGAATGGAGGATGGAAGGAATATGCGGGGATTGAAAGAGTAAGGGATGCTGATGTGGAATGGGGAGGGAGGAAGGAAGAGAGTAACTACAGTGGAGTTTGTGATATTGATCGCAATTTATATACATTGGGATCATTAGCAAAAAATTTAAAAATATCGTACACAATCGAAAATAAAAGATGCGAAGGGAAATGAAGTGAAGGATGGAGTCGAGTGGTGATGGGGAAGGTGGGGAGGGGGGAGGTAGGGTTAGATGACAGGCAGGGATAAAGGGAGATAGATGTAAGGGGAATGATAAATGTGTGTGTGTGTGTGTGTGTCGGGGGGTAGGGGAGGATAGAGACGGTGGTGATGGTGGTGGTGGGAGGGACTGTATAATGTATAAAAGCTACTTAGTGTTTGATAGTTGGAGGCTTCTGATTCCTCATGACTGTCACGAAACAAGCTCCTTCCCAAAAGGTAGTGTTTCGTGGCAATATTAAAAAGGACTCGTTTACCTCCAATTTCTGACTACATCACAGGGTCACTTAATATTGTTCGCTTATAGTTATAGGTCAATCGAGTAGTCTGTGGCATGTTGTTGTCGTTGTCGACGTATTGCTGACTACTGAATCGTTCACTCTGTGTCAGAAAATAAGCTACCTCTGTTTTTTTTTTTTTAATTTGTAGTATAAAAATGTTTGAAGGATTCAGTATGCATCCGTTCGCTAAAAAAAATCACACTCTCTTGTTTACGTATATAGTTATGAGAAGACGAAACCTTACTTTGCATATCACAAACATTTTGGTTAAAGAATCAACAATTTAAAAAATATAATGTATAATAATCGGTGAATTCGATGCTACTGATTTCGTTCAAACACTGCCACGAAACAGTATCCATCAATATATCTATTGTTTTGTGGCATAACTATAAGGAATTTGTAGTGTCCAGTTCGGTGACAATAAATTTCTCTCTCATTAATTAAACAGACATTACATTACTAAGCATATAAATGTGGCGTGTATATATGAAACAGAAATACTATAAAATGTAATGAAGTTTATAAAATGCAAGTCAAACTGGGCCAAAATTCTTTATATAAAGCAAAGGTTGAAGCTTCTGAGTTCCTGCACCGACATTGCTGTGGAATAAAAGGTGCACATTTTATTCTCTCGCATCATATATGCATTTTACTTTTTTCCAGAAAAATCGAAAAAAGTATATATACTGTTTTGGTTGTACAGTTTGGGACATAAATTCTAATCTTTCTTTTGCCTCTTTGTAGCTCGAACCTAATGTATGTAACGTATGTAAATTATAGGGGGGAAATGTACAGTTGCCAAAAATGGTATTGCGACAAATCTTGATAGAACTATAACCATAGTAATATCCACAACTATTTGTAGGGACTATAAGCATGTAAATATGTATCAGTGTGTGAATATGTACAGTATGTCCGTGTGGCTGTGTGTGTCCGTGTGCGTAGGTACGTGTGTGCATATGTATGTATACGTATGCGTAGGTGAGTGTGTGAATATGCATGTCCGTGTGTGAATATGTAAGTATGTCCGTGTGCGTGTGTGGCTGTGTGCATATGGTGAGTGTGTGTGGCTGTGTGTGTCCGTGTGCATAAGGTGAGTGTGTGTGGATGTATGCACGTGTGTAGGAAACTGCCATGGCCCCAAGACTCTCATCAGCTCCATTAGTGTTCACAATGGCCAAGTTGTCTGGTGCTCGCGAGTCTCCAATAAGAAGGGACGGCACCGAGGACACACAATGAACTCCTCAACCAAACTTTCTTCTCGTAACTGGGGTTTCTTTCATGCAGGCCAGAAGAAGCGAGGAGATAAAGTGCGCATCCTTGTGAGCGTGATTTCTTTGGTTTTGCCTTCCTACCCATTTTTCTTATTTTAAAAAGGGTCACGTAAGATCATGCAAGTATAGTATAGGTGCCTTTTTTTTTAACGAAATTTTCACTACTTTTTTCATATATTTTTTTTTTTTTTGTAAGGCATTAGATAATTCTTAAGTACCGGTATTGCTGACGTCTTTCCATTCAAGGAAAATGAAAACATAAATTTCTATTCTAGTCACGAAGCATTTTCATGAGGGAGAAAAGAACGAGCTCTTCTTTGTAGTAAAAATAAGCAGTTATCTCAACGGGACTTATTTCTTCACGGACAACAACAATATAAGTAAAAAAAAAAAAAAAAAAAAAACATGCAGATAAAAAGGACATGAAATATTTTATGGACCTTTATTTTTTTATCTAGAACGTAATAAAAATAACAGCAGCAAAGTGTGTTGGTTGTCGTCGTGTGGTTCATTGTATTGTATTATATTGTTACATAAGTTTCTGTATTGCGTCCTAACTATCTGCTGCATTTCTTGCCTAATACTTTTATACTTTTTCTCGTCAATAATACATCTGTCTGTCCCCAAAACCCACGTGTCCGAAAAAGAGTGTGACAAAAATAACACTGCACACATTTAACCCGACTCACAATAAACCAGGGTAGGCATGTGCACAAAATAATAAATCCCTTAATTAAATTGAATAGAAAACCAGACTTGCTCAACATACAGAAAGGATAAGAGAAGAAATATGAATACTATACTACCACAAATAAACCAACCAACCAACCAACACCTCCCCCTTTCTCCCAAGCCGGCGACTGTGATCCACCGCACCAAGCAAATCAATTCCCCAACTTTCCCGCGGCAAAAATGTTTCGTCAGAGGGAATCCAGTTAGGAAGGCGGACAGGCAGGGTGTGCGTTCTTTCCATGTCTCCCATTGGTGCAGAGAAGCGTGCTCTGTGTTCTTCATTCTGTTGAGGGACTTTCCAGCTCTGGTTTGCTGTGCTGTAAGGGAAGCTATATATATGTTGTTGTTTTTTCTGTGTCTGTGTATGTAGTGTGTGTGTAGTGTGTGGTGTGTATGTGTGTAGGTGTAGTGTGTGTGTGTGTGTGTAGGTGTAGTGTGTGTGTGTGTGTATGTGTATGTGTGTTGGAGGAGTTAATATTTTTGGGTTATTTATTCCACCATAATTATAATTATGTACAGTACAATAGGTCCCTTGTTCTCTCTCTTAGCTGAGGTACCAGTCTGTTCCCCGGCTTATATACATTGGCTGGGAGGACTCAATTGCCCTTCAAGTCGTCCACAACATTTTGTCCTCTTCGTTTGAGTGTGGGTTTTTATGTCAAAGTGTGGGTATAAAATTGTGTGTACTTACTTTTATTGCGTAGGTGTCATTGGATCTTACCCAACAAACCCCTGAGAAGAATTTTTTTTCGCTAGTGATACTGATGAACACTAGACGAGTTTTCTAGTCAAATCAAAACACTACTAATGTTAACAAAAAAATAATGCTAAAAAAATGGAAAGAAAGTACAAAGGTGAATAGTTTTAAATGTTAATAACAGAGCCTCGTGAATGTGAAATAATCTACCTTGTCGTGATTTGACCTGACCTAAAAATGACTGAATAACAACTAACCGAATTCAAGGGACGTGAATAGATTCCCTGTACAACGAAAAAAATTGGGATAACAGAGACACAGGGTGGGTGTGTTGGGTTGGGAAGCTGTGGGGACGAAAGTGAGAGAATGAAAATATTGAACAGAGGTAAGGGACGTACGGGGCAAAAGGAAAAGGAGGAGGAAAAGGAGAAAAGAGGGATTGAAGACGAAAGAGGAGGATACGGAGAAAAACATTGAGAAGAGGAGGATCAGGAGGAGAAGAAGTAGAATCAAAAGAAAAATACGAAAAAGGAAGCGATGGAGGATAGAAAAATTATGAGGAAAGGAGATAGTGAAAGAGAGAGAATGAGTGTGAGTGTGAGTGAGTGAGTGAGTAAGAGAGAGAGAGGGGAAGTTAATCATGTAGGAAAAGATGCAGGAAGGAAAAATAAAAAAATAAAAAATGAAAATAAAAGAAACGGAGAGGAAATTAATTCTAGGAAGGAGGAGATGAAGAGAGGTGAGGATTCTATGAATAATTGGACATTTCAGCAAGCATTTCACAGAAGAAGAAGAAAGGCATCCACGGAGTAAATTAATGACACTCCATAATACCTGAGAAGTGAAGACGCCACCAGAAAATGTGTTGTTTTTTCAGCCAATTAATTAAGCTGATTTTAGGAATGAAGGGAAAAGCCTGTGTTGAGTTTCACTGACCCTTTAGATTGTCCTTGAGTAAAATTATAGGATGCATGTTTTGTTTTTATTCTTATTAAGTTTGTGCAATGTCAATGTTGGGTTTATTTTGTATGAATCTGTAGTTCTTAAATTATTATCCCATGACAAAATACATCGTAAATCAGAAAGGATCGATGGTTGAGATGTACTTTCATAGAATCGAATTCTTGATAACTTTAGCTTCTTTTGTTGTATGATGTTTGTTTGTTTATCACGGTCTGTTGTCGTGGATGTTAACACAACGTTGGCAGTGTTGTGTTGTGTTGATCTTCCATTTTCTCAATCAGATACCCTCGTATCATTCACTACTAACACGAAACTCCCCCTGCCTCCTTTTAGCCATGTCCCCATTCACCAACATAATATTATAATTATACTGTGTGATCCGCCCTATCTTTGGAAGACTCGTTAGAAGACTTTCCCTCCTCCTCTCTCTTTGTTCCTCGTCTCCCTATTACCACTCAGTAGCTTCTTGCCCTTCATAGTCATTCTATATCTGTTCCTTGTCATTTGTTGCTCCACTCCTTTTCATCCTCTACCCTTCTCATCCTCTACCCTTCTCATTATCCCATCTCTTCTCCCCTTTCTCTTCCCTTCTTCCTCCCTTCCTTTTCATCCTCTACTTTTCTCATTATCCCATCTCTTCTCCCCTTCCTCTTTCCTTCTTCCTCCCTTCCTTTTCATCCTCTACTTTTCTCATTATCCCATCTCTTCTCCC